>JACBWV010000146.1:230000-232704 GCA_013435795.1 Chlamydomonas sp. ICE-L
AAGGTGCGCTTTAAATGGTGTTGACAAGTGTGTTGACAAAAAAAAAACTTTTTGAACACAATGTGCTTGGCGTTGTTTCAGCTTTCCTCCAGGCCCATGGCTTCCTTGTACCGAAGAGTTGCCTTGACACCACAACTCAAAGGTTCAAGGTGCGTTTTGAAGGGTGTTGACAAGTGTGTTGAAAAAAAAGCGCTTTTCGAAACATATTGAGCTTGGCTTTGTTTCGGAGTTCCTCCAGGCCCATGGTTTCCTTGTACCGAAAAGTTGCAAGGGCCATTCTACTTAGGGTAGAGCAATATGATATCATATGATATCATGTCATCATATGAGATCATGTCATCAAATGATATCACATGATGCCGGCAGTCTGACTAGGCTAAAATGACAATTTATACACAATTTCATACGATGCAATTTGTATGATATCATATGATATCATTCTCGCCTTTGGTCAACATCATATGATATGCCGGTCCCTAGTTCTAGTGTGTTCATATTATATCACGTCCTAGGTGCGTCGTAAGATTGGCAGATAGTGTTGGCTATTGGAGCGACAGGTGGCACATGAAATGATCGCAGCGGACCGAAGCCAGGGTTTACGACAGGGCCAGGTGCCAGTTAGGGTCAGTGTTACGTGCCGACATACAACACGACAAACAGGACAACAGGGTGACTCTGGGTGCTCACGCCCCGCAGAAGGGGGAGCTCTGCCACATATGAGGCTACTGGCTGGCTCGGAGGAGAAAAGTTTCTTGGGGCTTCAAAAATGATTAAAATGCCTGGCGCAGCCTGGCGGTATATTATATTATTATAAAATCTTACAAAATCTTAAAACGCATGGTGGTAAATATTATTAAAATTATCTCAAGGGTATTAAATGTTGGGCGTATATATGATTAAAACATATTAAAATAATTAAAATTCATTGCGGTATATAATTATCATAAAATAAAGTAATGGCTTCCTTGTCTTGAGGCCTTGCCTTCACCCCGCACCTTGAGTATGCAAGGTTCTGCCTATGCAGTACACTACTTGGTCCTGGATTCACATATTGATAGATTGAACACCTTGAGTGTGCATGGTACTGCTTATGCAGTACAGTGCTAGGTCCTGGGTTCACATAGTTATAGATTGAGCATCTTGGCCCCACACCTTGAGTGTTGCAAGGTACTGCTTATCAGTACAGTACTAGGTCCTGAATTCACATAGTAATAGATTGAACACCTTGAGTGTGCAAGGTTCTGCTTATGCAGTACAATACTAAGTCTTGGATTCACTATTAATAGATTGAACATCTGGACCCCACAACCTTGAGAGTGCAAAGGTACTGCTTATGCAGTACAGTACTAGGTCCTGGATTCCCTTAGTATAGATTGAACACCTTGATGTGCAGGTTCTGCTTATGCAGTAGAAAAAAAAAAAAAAAACAATATAAGTCTGGGATTCACATAGTAATAGATTGACCAAGGCTAGGAGGAGAGTGTGGTGGTGGTGGATTAGATGGCGTGTGGTGATGCGTGGGAAGTTTGGTGTTGGTGGTGAGGAGGAGAGTGGTGGTGGTGGTGATGAGAGTATCAGTGTGGTGTGGGTGATGCTGAGGAGGAGGCTGTACGTGATGGGGTGATGCGGGGGCGCGTGGTGGTTTTGGTTTCTTTTGCGGAGGAGAGACGTGGTGGTGATGTTGAGGAGGAGGACAAGGGGTGGTGCTGATCATGAGGCGCGAGCGTGGTGGTGCTCATGGAGTGGAGGCGGTGAGTGTGGTGATGTTTGCGAGAGGACTGGTGATGATTGCTTCGTCACCTGCTGCTCGGGCGTGGTGCTGCTGCGCATATGAGCGCGTGGTGGTGGTGCTGCGGCGTTGCGAGCGTGGTGTGCTGTTGCATGCGTCGCCCGGCGTGGTGTTGGTGCTGCGGGGGGGCGTGGTGGTGCTGCTGCGTGGCGGCGTCGGTGTTGGGTGCTCTCGGCGGGGCGGTGTGTTGCTGCTGAGGAGATGGTGGTGATGATGCTTGGGAAGAGAGTTGATGGTGGTGGTGACTAGAGGCGGTCCACCAAAAGATGACGCCTGAAGGTACATGGTGTCAGGGGACCCTCCTATACGCCGCAGCTGTGGACCGTCCTAGATTACGGGGCGAGTGGGTGTGGTGTGATGCTGCCTGAGCAGCAGTTGTGTGATGAGCACGAGAAGTGGTGGTGGTGGTGAGAGGAACACCTCCTACTACCCTGCACACTTCGATCCCATCCATCCCCACACCACCCCCATCACCTCACTCATACCGCTGCCACTCCCTACCCTGATCCTTCCGATCTTTTAGGACACACTCACAGCACAACTTGAAGGGCTCGGTCGATGCATCACAATATTGCTTCAATTGCTTCACGCGTTAACAAAACTATTTTCAGTTTCAAAAACGTAGGACACCAATCTAAAGTCAACTTTGAGGGCTTCCGGTCGATGCATGTCCAAGCTTGAAGACCCAGTTCAGAGCTGTGGGAAGCGGAGCTGAAAGCCTCGGCACGTGGGCAGCACTGGCTGGCACCAGCCCACTCTCATTCTACAATACCGTGAACCTTCAGGCTGAGCTCTAAAGTCCCTTGTCATCGCCAAGCTGGACTACCTTGGGAGCCAATGGAGAATGCGGAGCTCCGATAGCCTAGCCAGATCCCCCTCACAGGTCCAATTTTCCCCTTGGTGGAGATTGGGACC
>JACBWV010000146.1:240529-243029 GCA_013435795.1 Chlamydomonas sp. ICE-L
GGTGGGGGTGTTGCCCTGGGGAGGGGGAATAATTAGGAGGGGGGATTGTGTCAAGGTCCGTTGTCATCCCAGGGTTAACATAGCTTTGTGTATGGCAGGGGAGACATTGGAGATGTAGTGTCTTTGTGCTGTGATAGGAGGGTGGCTACGTCTCCAGCGAAGGTTCCTGTGCTGTGGAGGGTCCAGAGGTGGGGGAGAGTGTGCCTTGGTGGTATTGGTATCTGTGGTGGAGGAGGTGGAGTTGGGAGAGGGGTATATGACCGACACATTGGGCCTGTTGGTGAGTAGATGTAGGTGGTGTCTCCGTTCTGGAGTTGGGGAGGAGGTGGTGGTACCTGTCATTCAGTGTACCAGCCTGTATGTTGGTATTTGCCGGGGGGGTGGATATCCCAGTCTTGGTGGTGGTCTGCCGTGTAATGATTGAGGTTTTGCCTGAGTTCGCTATACTATTTGGCCATCAAACTCTCCTCCCTCCGCCCACTGTCCTTGTTGTTGGAGGTTAGTGAGGTGGAGGTCTTGTCTGGGTGAATGGAGGGGGAGGGGGCTTTGGGGGTAGTTTCAGTGTTGTAGGCATGGAGGAGTTCCTGAATCTGGTGGGGCCAACCAGCAGGGTGATTTGTTCCTCTGTGAGATGGACGGGGGACCAAGTGACCACAATGGAGGTGGCAGAGGTGTAGTTGTGGGAATGCACGGGAAGGCCAGCAGATATGTAACAAGGGAGATGGTGGCAGAGAATGGTGCATGGGGCTTTCTGGACCCTCCATATCTGTGATGGGGGGTTTCTCGAGGTTCGTTAGCCTTCCTCTTTTGGGCTCTGAAGCCCAGGAGGTGGGTCAGGCTGTGTTGGTTTCCATATAGGAGGTGGAGGAGCTTGGCTGGGGTTGGGGGAGCAAGAAGGTCTGGGGTAGAGACAGCATGCACCAGGTCGTCGGGGGAGCTGTTCTTACGGATGGTGTGGTGTTTGTAGTAGGAGGCGTCAGTACATTTGTGGGTGTCATTTCTGATGAATTGCATTCTGGCAGTCCAAGGCAATCTTGGGGTCAGTGCTCCAGGCTTGAGCATACTTGGTGGGGTGAAGATAGGACTCTCTGGCCCACCACATGTGTGCATTAGAGGCAGGGATCTCCTCGATATTATGTGTGGGGGGCTGTGTTGTGGTTGGGTAAGGATGCCGGCATTGGGGGGTCAAGGGTCGGGGCAGTTTGGGGGCGGTGTCCCAGTTGTTAAGGTGGTGGCTGATAGTATATGTGGAGAACTTGGTAATGTGCCGTTGGGGAATGCGTAGGTGGATGGGGAGGGTCCTCGATGCCAAGGGCAGGGGGCTGTGGCAGGAGTAGGGTTGAGGTGGGCTTCCAGGTGGGGGTGGAGAGCACAGGTGTAGGCTGAGTCTGTTGAGGGCAACTCTATGCCTAGTGGAGACTCTGGTGCCATAGGTGTGCGAGAGGGTATTGGATGGGATGATTGTGGTCCCATCAGGGCTCACAATGTCAGCTAGGGAAGTAATGCCCAAGGGATGAGGGTTTTGAGAAGGTTGGGGGGAATGGTGTGTTGGGGTTAGTCCGGGAGGGAGTCTTGAAGGGGGTTGAGTAGGGTTTCATCCTCCATATGGATTTGGATGGAGGCTCTTTTGAGGATGTGCATTTGCCTGGCCAAGGTAAAGTATTGAAGTGTGTGGCTGGGCAAGGTAAGAGGATCCATACCCTGGAGCATAGCAGCTTCTTTGTGGAGGAGGGCTGTAGTGAGCCTGCCTAGTTTCCCCGTGTCGTTGAGGGACCTAGTGAGGTGGGCTGCTGTAATTTGAGCATAGTCCACCATTAGGGAGGGGATACCCAATCCTGCCTGTCCCGAGGGGAGGCAGGACACTAGCAGTTGGGAATGAGGGGTGTAGGTCACAGCATTTTTTAGCCAGGGTCCATAAGGCCTTGTCTAAGATGCCTATATCCGAGTAGCTGTAGGGTGCTACAGTCATAGGGTAGGTGATGGCAGGTTTAATACACGTGGTGATGAGTCTGAGACATTGGAGAGGGGGTGGCGCCTTTTGGTTGGCAGTGGTGAGGATTTGGTGTCCTTTACTATGTATGAGGGCCAAGCTTGTTTCATGAGGGGTCTCCAGTTTAGGGTGAGGCTAACCGGCACCCCTAGATACTTGTATGGTTCATTTGGGGGAAGGTATGTAGCCCATGTGTCGTTAATGAGGATGGTGTTGTGGAGAAGTTTGATTAGGGCCTTGTGGTTGGTGGGATCCTTGGGGTGGGAGCCATGCAATATGCCAGTGATCATGCATTTACCCCGTTAAGAGGAATCCCAGACCAAGTACTGAATTGTTGCACTTTAAGGCATTGTACCTTGAGGTTGTCTGCTGTGTTAGTGACCACACTGGTGTCATCAGCATATCCTAGGCTACCTGTTTTATCTTGGTCAGTATTGGATGTTGAGGTAATGCCTTGCTTGTATCCTCTGCCCCCGGCTTGTAGCCATCTGAGGAGAGGTTCGATGAAGA
>JACBWV010000146.1:248029-281305 GCA_013435795.1 Chlamydomonas sp. ICE-L
TTTGGTCAACATCATATGATATGCCGGTCCCTAGTTCTAGTGTGTTCATATTATATCACGTCCTAGGTGCGTCGTAAGATTGGCAGATAGTGTTGGCTATTGGAGCGACAGGTGGCACATGAAATGATCGCAGCGGACCGAAGCCAGGGTTTACGACAGGCCAGGTGCCAGTTAGGGTCAGTGTTACGTGCCGACATACAACACGACAAACAGACAACAGGGTGACTCTGGGTGCTCACGCCCCGCAGAAGGGGGAGCTCTGCCACATATGAGGCTACTGGCTGGCTCGGAGGAGAAAAGTTCTTGGGGCTTCAAAAATGATTAAAATGCCTGGCGCAGCCTGGCGGTATATTATATTATTATAAAATCTTACAAAATCTTAAAACGCATGGTGGTAAATATTATTAAAATATCTCAAGGGTATTAAATGTTGGGCGGTATATATGATTAAAACATATTAAAATAATTAAAATTCATTGCGGTATATAATTATCATAAAATAAAGTAATGGCTTCCTTGTCTTGAGGCCTTGCCTTCACCCCGCACCTTGAGTATGCAAGGTTCTGCCTATGCAGTACACTACTTGGTCCTGGATTCACATATTGATAGATTGAACACCTTGAGTGTGCATGGTACTGCTTATGCAGTACAGTGCTAGGTCCTGGGTTCACATAGTTATAGATTGAGCATCTTGGCCCCACACCTTGAGTGTGCAAGGTACTGCTTATCAGTACAGTACTAGGTCCTGAATTCACATAGTAATAGATTGAACACCTTGAGTGTGCAAGGTTCTGCTTATGCAGTACAATACTAAGTCTTGGATTCACATATTAATAGATTGAACATCTGGACCCCACACCTTGAGAGTGCAAGGTACTGCTTATGCAGTACAGTACTAGGTCCTGGATTCACGTAGTAATAGATTGAACACCTTGAGTGTGCAAGGTTCTGCTTATGCAGTACAATAATAAGTCCTGGATTCACATAGTAATAGATTGAACAGGAGGAGGAGGAGGAGAGTGGTGGTGGTGGTGATGAGAGTGGGAGTGGTGGTGATGATGTGGAAGTGGTGGTGGTGGTGGTGAGGAGGAGAGTGGTGGTGGTGGTGATGAGGAGGAGAGTGGTGGTGGTGGTGATGCTGAGGAGGAGGAGTGTAGTGATGGTGGTGATGAGGGGGAGAGTGGTGGTGGTGGTGATGTTGAGGAGGAGGAGAGTGGTGGTGATGTTGAGGAGGAGGAAAGTGGTGGTGATGATGATGAGGGAGAGAGTGGTGGTGATAATGAGGTGGAGGAGGTGAGTGGTGGTGATGTTGAGGGAGGGACTGGTGGTGTTGATTAGTAGGATGAGGAGGAGAGTGGTGATGATGATGATGAGGAGGGAGTGGTGGTGGTGATGAGGAGGTGGAGGAGAGTGGTGGTGATGTTGAGGAGGAGAAGAGGCGTGGTGTTGGTGATGAGGGGGGGAGTGGTGGTGATGATGAGGTGGAGGAGGAGGGTGTTGGTGGTGATGATGAGGGAGGGGCTGGTGGTGTTGATGATGAGGAGAGTGGTGGTGATGATGATGGTGAGGAGAGTGGTGGTGGTGGTGATGAGGAGGCGGTAAAAAAAAAGATGACGCCTGAAGGGACATGGTGTAAGGGGACCCTCCCATACGCCGCAGCTGTGGAAAGTCATGAGGAAGAGGAGGAGAGTGGTGGTGGTGATGATGATGATGAGGAGAGTGGTGGTGATGAGGAGCACGAGGAGAGTGGTGGTGGTGGTGATGAGGATACACCTGCCTACTACCCTGCACCACTTCGACCCAGCCATCCCAAACCAACCCCCATCACCTCAACTCATACCGCTGCCACTCCCCCTACCCTGATCGCTTCACGATATTTTAGGACACAACTCAAAGCACAACTTGAGGGCTCTGGTCGATGCATCACAATATTGCTTCACGCGTTAACAAAACTATTTCATGGTTTCAAAACACTGTAGGACAACAATCTAAGCTCAACTTGAGGGCTCCGGTCGATGCATGTCCAAGCTTGAAGACCAGTTAAAGCTGTTGGAAGCGGAGCTGAAAGCCTCGGCAAGTGGGCAGGCACTTGCTAGGCACCAGCCCACGCTCATCTACAATACCTTGAACCTTCAGGCTGAGGCTCTAAAGTCTGTCAGCGCCAAGCTGGACTACCTTGGTATCCAAATGGAGAAGCTGAGCATCCGAGAGCCTAGCCAGAGCCACGCTCTCAGGTCCAATTTCCCCTTGGTGTAGATTGGGACCGGGGGGGGGGGGGGGGGGGGGGGGGGGGGGGGGAGCCTGATCAGGACACCCCGTTCCCCTTGGTGTGGATTAGGAACGGAGGGTCGGCCGAGCCTGATCAGGACACCCCGTTCCCGTTGGCGCTGATCGGGAACAGAGGGTCGAACGGAGGGTCGAACACTGTCCGCCATTTTTTAGTTGCTTGCGACGCTGCATATGACTTGTGTCTTCATTTAGGGATTTCTCACCCGAGGAGATGAGAAATGATAGAAATGCTGAAGGGCTTCAGAGAATTGATATGTTGTCGATGCTGATGATGCTGCATACGATGATGGTGATGACCACATCGTCCGGGTGCCTCTCTGGTGGGGTCAGTACGTGGGTAGGGCACATGGGTTATTGGTTTGGAACTTGGGATTCCCCACCAATGGTGAGTAGGCCCAGACATGGTTAGCCATACTACTCTACCAATGCACATATCGGTGTAGCATGTGACGGATAGGTGCATTGGTAGAGTAGTAGGGCTCATCCTGCCAGGCCCAGCTGCAGCGCCCACACAGGTCACGTTGAATTTAATTGTTACGTGTTTTTTCCAGACAATTCTGGGCTGCTCTCCGTCTTCAATTCCCCAAGTCCCCCCCCCCCCCCCCCCCCCCCCCCCCCCCCCCCCTCCTCTGTGCGATTAGCTTTTTTTTAGTTGTGAAAGGACTTTCAACGCAGGAGGAGGATCTCCCGACACAAACCAGCGACCTGGAGGATTTAGTTCGAATGGGTTTGCAAGCAGAACTAAGGTCGTGTTTGCTGCTGCCTCTGGGGGCAGCCCTTCATGTACATTCCAAGAAAGAACTTGTTTGATTGGATTGGATTGTTACATTTTTTTCCAACCAACTGTGGGCTGCGCACCGTCATCCTATTCCAAGTCCCCCCCGTGCAATATATATACCTGTTGGTTATCACCTGGTCACTGTCACAGAAAACAGGGAGCATACCGCACTAAGCGGGTCAGACAGTTTATAGACTTGTCTAGGCCAATGCTAAGTAGGCTCGATGGCAGCGTTCACAAAGCGGCTGCTGCCGCTCGGGGCAGCCCTACCATGTGGGTTCCAAAACTTTATGTTGAACTAGGTCACATGGCTCCAGCCTTGAAGGCTGATTGACGTCTTTGGCAGTAACGTGATCAATCAGAAAAGGACAAGCGGCAGAACTGGACTGCTTAACATTTAGTGCACATCTGTGTGTGTGTTGGGGGGGGGGGCGGGGGGGGGGGGGGGGGGGGGGTCAATTACGCATAAAATGGACTGGTGGAGGGGATTTACTGGTAGGATAGATGTGCAAATGTATTGAGGGGGGGGATTATAAATGGGCATAGGGGGGTAAGGGGGTGGGGAACTGGGAATTGTTAACTGGTAATTCAAAATTCACATTTTGAGACGTAACTGTTATCAACATCTATGTTTCATGAGCCAACATCTACGTTTTATGTGAGAAATCTAAGTCACATAACCCAAATCCCTACGTCGGAATCTGCGTGATTTCACGCAAATCCCAGTTCGTATCGGTATTTGCATGATTTCACGCACATCCAAGTTCCAGTGTGTATGATTTAACGCAGCCAACCCCCCTGTAGTGTGGGTGATTTGGGATTTTGTCACACAACTACGTACATGTTGATCTGCCCTGCTCCCTAGTGCAGATAATAATCTGATGGTACGGGGCCACAGACAAAAAAACAAACTATGGGGTTGTTAGACAGGCACACTACCGCAGGTCATTGAATGCACTGTCCCTACTGTCTTGAGGGTGACACTTACTATGTCTGCCATGGTGACTAACCCCAGCAGCGGCGTACGGGAGGGTCCCTTAACACCACGCCAGGATTTTCTTTTAGTATGTATACAAGTCCATTTGGCGCAGTTGGCTACTCCTGGACTGTAACCAGGGTTTTTCAAAGCCCTCTAAGAGTGTACGTTACTTATTTGTATTTCACTTTCCCTTTTAAAAATCCGAAGTAAGAAAATCGAACAGCCAGGAGTTGGACTTGCACCTGTCTTTAAATTTTCTGCACCCATGCAAGGATATCCTTCTACGGTATTTGTATGCAAGGAATTTCACCCCAGGAGGTGGCCCCCTCGACACAATCGAGCAGCACCGAGGTTTCAGTTCGAATGGTGTTGCCACTCCTACATAATAGTAATTAATTTGGCTCCCAAAGTCCCAAGCCATAACGGTACGAAACACAGGGTTCCCCTCTCGAATGCAGTGTACCCATCCCCTAACTACGGTTTTTGATCGCAACCCTGGGTAGTGGATGTCCCAGGGAAGGTAGCAATTGTAGTAGCTAGGTAGATCTTGCCCCCTTGCCCTTTTACAACCCTGGGTGGTGGATGTCCTGGGGGAGGGAGCACCTGTAGTAGCTAGCTGGATCTTGCCCCCTTGCTCTTCTACGACCCGAAAATCGACTAAACGACTTCTGGCCCCTGTCTTATCAATTCCAATAATCCCACCGTTTCTTCCCCTTTTTCAGATCTCGACGCGGTCATATAGAAAGGGGCTATTATGATGCATTTTAGCCGCGAAAAGGACGAGTAAGTTTTTGCTTATATGATGTGTCGTGTTAAGCATATGGACTGATTTTCTGGGCAGCACCTGTCCCTCACATGCTCTGTTCCACGTGTACATGTATTGCTACCCACCTTCTAACCTCGACTCCAATCCAGGAGGACTCTGGTTGTTTTGACACTCTGTATCAGCACTCTGTTTTACATATTGGCACATTCGCCTTTTTTCTAGAGTTAGCAAGGTATCGAGACCTACAGGGCCTCCAACAAAGCACGTCTCCTGCACCTCCCTACGTACACATGTCAATACAATTTGCGCAGGTGGCGCAACCATCTTTTCACTAAATGCGATTTGTATGCAAATATTAGTTTAGGGTGACTTTACCTCAATAAGTAGGTGTGATGCTCCATCTCGAATGGTTGAATGTGAGATATTCACAGGTCTTGCAACAAGGAATTCACATCACACTTTTCCCCGCCAAAGATTTACCAAATTCAACGTAACCACAAGTCAAGCACCAAGGCACAGTAGGTTATGCAGTCATGTAAACCAGACTACACTGTCCAGTGATCCAAGGCTGACCTGGGACTGGCACCATTGTGTGCAGGTGCACGGCCAGTGCAGGCAACAACAGGCGCAATCCTCTGTGAAGATGAGGCTCAAATCAAGCAGGTGCCGGATACACAATTGCAGTTGTTATCGCACTTGCACCCTCCCAGAGACTGCGCCAGGTTGCACTTGTTACAGTTGTTGCCGCCTGCACATGGGGAGGTCTTGCAAGTGCCGCACGTCGCAGTAGTAGTAGTAGTAGTGGTAGTAGATGATGGGGATGAGCTTCCGGCACACACGTTGGGGTTGCAGTGAGCAGCAGTGTTGCCACACCATCCACTTGTGCTGCAGCAGTAGCCTGACAGGCACTTGGCATTGCCAAAATTAGGTCCACACCTCCAGTCTGGTCGGTCAGAGGCAGGGCAAGAGCCACCAGTTGTAGTTGTAGTAGGATTTGTAGTAGGATTTGTAGTTCCTAAACCTGTGATGCGGATGTCAGCGCAGTCACGGAAAATCTCCTTCCTGACGCTGGTGGTACCGCAGCGAGACAACTGGCTTGTTGCATAGCTGCCACACTCTGCTACACTGCATGTATCCACACATGAGTTGGCAGTGTGGTACTCCCTGCAAGCAGATAAGCAGTGGGGTGTAAATGTGTAGCTATGAAGTGGAGGGATTGCATGATCATGACTAATGTGGGTGCAGGAAAGTTGTTCATATAAATAGTGCCCATCACTGCGGGTAGAATAATAACGGCAAATAACAACGAAGAACTACCGGGTGTGGCTTTAAAAGGGTACTACATCAGTTAATTTTCCGCCTGTTGTTGTTGTTGGGCCAACATGATGATCTAATTGTCGTGGTTATTTACCAGTGCATGCCCAGGCTGACGATGCTTGATCACTTGAATGACATCATATGCACATCAGCTTTGGCTAGCATAATCAGATTACATACCTTTCAATCTATCCTACTCATCCTATGCACATCCACTTCGACTTGCGCACTCAGATAGGTATCGTCCCACCTATCGTACTAATCCATCTATTCTTGGACTGATCCTTGCGTTTCTGTTGTCAAAACAAAGATGAATCTGGAATATCAGGAGGGGCTGGATTATCAAGCACTTGATACTCCTAACTCCCATCAGGAGTATGTGCCGGACCGAACATATTATCCCAGAGTCAGCCTCAAGTGATGGATGTACCTGTCTTCTGCTCTACCTGTTTTGCTACCCCTGGACTGGACAGTACATTAACAACCAGTATACCCATTTATCCTACCCTACAACTCGCCAGTTTGACCTATACATACACTTACAGCTGGAGCATGCAGCCGCCGTCACATGTCACGCCTTGAGGCAGACGCCAAGACTGAGAGATTTGTCCTCCGTCTGGGTACAGGGCTTTATTTAGGGTGTTTCCAGCTTCGCGTCCGTACTAGTAACGCGTGATGCCTCTCTCAACACTGCATGCAAGCACAGAGCATAGGTTAGCAGGGCAGGTAGAGAAGGATGAAGGTACCTGGCCTTCATCCCAACACCTGTTAGCACTGCTTACTAGGCAGCGGGTGAATGAGTCTATCAATCACAAGGCCATGAGGGAGCAAGTGAAAACCTCAGCTAGTCTAGCTTCCCACTCACTTTTCCAGAGGCTAACGATTGAGACAGCCTTGATTCTCTTGACTCAACCAACCAAGAAGCCAGGGACCAGGGATAGTGTCTCTCAATCAAGGTAGTGAAGGAGTAGAAGGCATACTAGGCAGAGGGGCAACTATTTTTACGAGCATAGTCTGGAGTGTCACTCACCTAACAAGAGGGTATTGATCGAAGCAGCCCTGGGTGGCACCAGAGCGAGCTGTGGGACAAAGCTTGATCATGATGTAGCCACCATGCCATGCATTCATCTTCTGGGTCACCTGGATCGTGGCTCCAGCACTGTAGACGACTGCATACACAAGCAGGTAGGAAAGGTCAGTGGGCCGTCCGGGAGACAGCGATGTGGCAAGTACCGCGTGCATGTAGAGACAGGTGGCTAGCGATATAGAGTTTGAGCAGGGTTGCTAAGCTATCGATCAGACTCCAGCAATTGGCATGGCATTATACAAGCAGCGGCAGGGCATGACCGATTGCTCGAGCGTGCAAGGCAGGTTAGCAAATGTGCGCGCAAACTAGGTACGTGGCAGGAAAGATTAAACGCAACGAGCGGTTGGAGAGGGCATCGCGAGATTAGTACGTTAGAAAAGGATTGTACAGGGAAGTCGGGCGCATTGGCAAGTAAGAAAGAGAGCAGACAGAGAATACACAGTATGTCAAGATGGCGTGGCTTGGAGAGGTTATCCGGAAGGGAAGATTCGCCGAGATGGTAAGGGAGGGAAAAAGCGGGTATGCGAGAGAGCAAGAAGGCACCAATCAATTGCGGGGATGGGAAATAGTAGTACGAGATGATCGAGGTTCATTCTCGAGAGACAATGCAATCGAGATGCATTGCAACCAGACAAGAAAGGCGCCGATCTGGGGCGCCAATCTGGGGGTTCGGATTTAAAAGGACAAGTGCTGTGAACAATTAGCTGAGACTGCTAGCTGTCTGAGGTTCGGAAGGGAGGAGAGTGGTGCAGGGAGGAGAGAGAGTATCAACAGGGCCGTGGGCCAGTAAGGGCCGCCAGGCAGTTACATTACGAATCTGAAACAATAGAGGGCCCCGAGCTCAACGTACCTGACCACGGTTGGGGGTTGTTGACGGCACCGGTGAAGCCACCTACTCCTTGATCATTCTGCTGATGGGGGTCGCCACACACATCCGCCTTATCGTTGTAGAACGATCCGTCTGGGTAATAGCGAATAGGGTTGCCAAGGCCGTTACCTCCTGCAGCAATCCAATCGGCATTGCCCAGTACCCGGACCCGCGATAGAGGGGTGGTCATGAAGACGTGGGCGTCAGCTCCTGATAGGGAGGTGCACAAGGCCAGGAGGCAGAGCATGGCAGAGACGGCAGAGATGCCAGATGGTTGTGTGGGGACGATCATGGCGCTTGGTCGCTTGTCCGCAGCAGGCAGATGCTGTGCGTGGTTGTGTGTCCGAGGTATACGACGCCCTGAGATAACTAGCCCTGTGCGGGTCTGCTTTTATTTCCTAAGAATCAGTGTTTTTAAACCCTGCCCTAATATGAGAGTTTGGAGCGCGCGCGCTAGAAACAGGCGGGGGCAGCCAAATCGCCGGCCAGCTTCCCTATCTGGAACTCGCGGGAGCAGGACCACAGGAGCAAGAATTTGAATTGTGTGACATACCGGGTTGCCCGCGCTGGCCTGCATCAGCAGCGAATCTAAGACATCTTATCATCTTAGCTGCCGCATGGCGCCATCTAGCTCCAGGCGCAGGCCCTTGAGAATGAGAAGTGGGCAGCAAGGGGGGAGATACTCGCAACCTCGGAACTTTGAAAAATATCTGCCCAATGATGCAAACAGCCTCCTTTCTTTCTTGCACAATTCTGCGCATTTGCGCTCAATTTATTAGCTCTGCCGACATGCTCACCCCTCTATCGCGGGTCCGGGTACTGGGCAATGCCGATTGGATTGCTGCAGGAGGTAACGGCCTTGGCAACCCTATTCGCTATTACCCAGACGGATCGTTCTACAACGATAAGGCGGATGTGTGTGGCGACCCCCATCAGCAGAATCCTCAAGGAGTAGGTGGCTTCACCGGTGCCGTCAACAACCCCCAACCGTGGTCAGGTACGTCGAGCCCGGGGCCCTCTATTGCTTCAGATTCGTATTGTTGCTGTCTGGCGGCCCTAACTGGCCCATGGCCCTGTTGATACTCTCTCTCCTCCCTGCACCACTCTCCTCCCTTCCGAACCTCGAACGGCTAACAGTCCCCGTTAATCTCTCACAGCACTTGTCCTTTTGAATCCGAACCCCCAGATTGGCGCCCCAGATCGGCGCCTTTCTAGGCTGGCTGCATTGCATCTCGATTTATGTATTGTCTCTCGAGAATGAACCTCGATCATCTCGTACTACTATCTCCCATCCTCGCAATCGATTGGTGCCTTCTTGCTCTCTCGCATGCCCGCTTATTCCCTCCCTTACCTTGTCGGCGAATCTTCCCTTCCGGACAGCTCTCCAAGCCTCGCCATCTTGGCACACTGTGTATTCTCTGTCTGCTTTCTTACTTGTCAATGCGCCCGACTTCCCTGAACAAACCTTCCAACTAACTAAATTCGCGATGCCCTGTTCAACGACTCGTTGCGTTTAATCTTTCCCGCCACCTTCCTAGCTTGCACGCTCACTCGCCAACCTACCCTGCACGCTCGAGCAATCTGTCATGCCCTGCCGCTGCTTGTATAATGCCATGCCAATTGCTGGAGTCTGATCGATAGCTTAGCAACCCTGCTCAAACACTATATCGCTAGCCACCTGTTTCTACATGCACACGGTACTTACCACATCGCTGTCTCCCAGACTGTCCGCTGACCTTTCCAACCTGCTTTTGCATGCAGTCGTCTACAATGCTGGAGCCACGATCTTCGTGACCGTGAAGGTCAATGCTTGGCATGGTGGCTACATGATGATCAAGCTTTGTCCCACAGCTCGCTCTGGTGCCACCCAGGGCTGCTTCGATCAATACCCTCTTCAAAGGTGAGTGACACTATCCCTAGAGGTTTGGAAGTGAGGAGAGTGGTGTGAGTTGTCTGCAGGGCCATGGGCCAGTAAGGGCCAGGGTTGGGAATGAAATGTGATTGCAGTCAGGCAAACAAGTTATATGAAGTGACTACATATGCTTGCTAAAGGTAGTTGCCCCTCTGCCTAGTATGACTACTACTCCTTCGCTGCCTTCATCGAGAGATATGCACCCTGGTCTTCTTGGTTGGTTGAGTCAAGATAATCTAGGCATTCATTCTCATTCGTTACCCTCTGGAAAAATGCGTGTGGAACTAGACTAGCTGAGTTTGCTCCCTCACGGCCTTGTGATTGATACTTTGATAGACTCATTCCCTGACTGCCTAGGTGTCGAGGTGAATACCAGGCACCGGGCCATTCATCTCTACGTGCACTTCTAATTTCTGCCTTTGTGCTTGCATGCAGTTTTCAGAGATTCACCACACGGCTCTGGTTCGGACAAGCAGCTGGAAACACCAACGATCAAAGTATATATCCAAGTAATACATCAACCACAAGTGCTTGGCTTTTGCCTCAAGGCGTTACATGCGACGGTGGATGCATGCTCCAGATGTAAGTCTATGTATGGGGCAAACAGGCCAGTATCCAGGTAGGATACATTGACATATTCGATGGTAGTGTACAGTCCAGTCCAAGGGTAGCAAGGTGGTTCAAGCAGAAGTCATGTACTATCCATCACTCGAGGCTGACTCTGGGATGATGAGTGTGGTCAGACGCATGCTCCTAATGAGAGTATAGGGAGTATCAAGTGCTCATCTTGTTGTTATGAGGTTGAGAAAACACTAGAAGGCTACCTCTTGAACAGTAACAGGGACGCAAGGATCGGTCCAAATTGTATGATATATGGATGAGTAGGATAGGTGGGAAAGTACCTTTCTGAGTATGTATACCTAAGTGGATGGACTGAGGAAGAGTAGGATAGGTTGCAAGGTATGTAGTCTGTTTAGTGGCCAGAGCTGATGTGCACATAAATGTCATTCAATTGACCTACCTCAACATCGTCAGCCTGTCCATGCCTTGGTAAAATAACCGTGACAACTAGATATTATTTTGCCTTGTAACAACAACAACAACAACTACAACTTACTGGGGAATTCAGTGGTGATGCACCCTTTAAAGCGACCACAACCAATAGATGTTATTATTCTACCATTGATGGGCACTATTTATATGAACAACTTTCCTGCACCCATATTAGTCATGATCATGCGATCCCTCAACTTCATTGCTACATATTTACATCCCACTGCTTATCTGCTTGCAGGGAGTACCACACTGGCAACTCATGTGTGGACGCATGCAGTGCAGCAGAGTGTGGCTTGTATGCAACAAGCAGCTTGCCCCGCTGCGGTACCACCAGCGTCAGGAAGGAGATTTTCCGTGACTGCGCTGACATCCGCATCACGGGTTCAGGAACTACAGCACCAACTACAAATCCTACTACAACTACAACTGGTGGCTCTTGCCCTGCCTCTGACCGACCAGACTGGAGGTGTGGACCTAATTTTGGCAATGCCAAGTGCCTGTCAGGCTACTGCTGCAGCACAAGTGGATGGTGTGGCAACACTGCTGCTCACTGCAACCCCAACGTGTGTGCCGGAAGCTCATCCCCATCATCTACTACTACTACTACTGCGACGTGCGGCACTTGCAAGACCTCCCCATGTGCAGGCGGCAACAACTGTAACAAGTGCAACCTGGCGCAGTCTCTGGGCGGGTGCAAGTGCGATAGCAACTGCAATTGTGTATCCGGCACCTGCTTGATTTGAGCCTCATCTTCACAGAGGAGTGCGCCTGTTGTTGCCTGCACTGGCCGTGCACCTACACACAAGGGCGCCAGTCCCAGGACAGCCTTGGATCACTATACAGCGAGTCTGTTTTACATGACTGCATAAGCTACAGTGCCTTGATGCTTGACTTGTTGGTACGTGGAATTTGGCAAATCTTTGGCAGGGAAAAGTGTGATGTGAATTCCTTGTTGCAAGACCTGTGCATTCCATACATTCAACCATTCGTGATGGAGCATTGCACCTACGTATGGAGTTCAGGGTAATTCTAAGCGCGCGCTTTGGGGCGCTGACTTTATGACCCAACCCATTGTGGGCGCTGCAAGCAATTTTTGCGCTTTTTGCACTACAAAGCGCAGTTTTTTGTATTCAATTGCGCTAAAGCGCTGGCCAATTTGGCCATTTGAAGTACCCTGATGGAGTTCCGAGGTAAACTTACCCTAAGTAAATATTTGCATACAAATCGGATGTAGTGGAAAGATGATTGCGCCACCTGCGCAAATTATATTGACTTGTGTACGTGGAGATGTGTGCAGCAGACATGCTTTGTTGGCGGCTCTGTAGGTTTCCTTACCTTGCGAACTCTAGTAAAAAGGCGAACGTGCCAATATGTAAAACAGTGCTGATACCGAGTGCTAATACCGAGTGTCAGAACAACGAGAGTCCTCCTGGATTGGAGTCTAGGTTTGAAAGTGGGAAGCAATACACGGTCCCCTCATGGAACGGAGCATGTGAGGGATAGATACTGCCTGGAATAATCAGTCCATATGCTGAACACGGCACATTACATAAAAAATAAAAAATACCTTTTTCTAATTTCTTCACGGGTAAATTTATCATAATAGCCCCTTTCTATATAACCGTGTCGAGATCTGAAAAAGGATCAAAAGGGGACAAGTCCTGTGCACCGTTGTATGCGACACGGAAAATTGGCGGAGAGTGTGCAACGGAAAGAAAGGTGACAACGATGGAGCTGACCGAAGCGAGTTAGTTACGCGATCGTTGGCTGACGTGTCGGGCAGGCAAGAATATTTTTCCCGGTCATACGGACAAAAGGTTAACCCTGGGGGCTCCCGCCCCCTTGAAGAGGGTGCTCCGCCCAAAAGATTCAAAAGGGGGAAAGATGGTGGGATTATTGAAATCGATACGATAGGGGCCAGAAGTCGTCTAGTCGATTTCCGGGTTGTACAAGGGCAAGATCCAAGTAGCTACTACAAGTGCTCCCTCCCCCAGGATATCCACTACCCAGGGTTGTAGAAGGGCAAGGGGGCAAGATCCAGCTACCTACTACAAGTGCTACCTCCCCTGGGACATCCAACACCCAGGGTTGTGGTCGAAAACCGCATACAACCCAGAGACAGGAAGCCCTGGACTTCTTAGTGGCACCGTAATTTATTCTCCTTTTTTTCTTGTGACCTCTCATTTGTTAGATTCTTACCTCCGCCACTGTTAGTGGTTGAGATCTGGATCCTGCTCTAGGGGGTTTAATACCTACGCCACCAAAACGGTGGTTGGGTGTTTGTTTTGTTTGTCCTCGACACCCCCCTGATGTAATGGGGTATTTTGCTTTGTGGGTGCTTTTTCTTTTTGTTGAAAGCACAGAGTCAAGTAGACTTTATCATGCAATGTACCGGTAATGTAATGTAACAACCCAGGTTAGGGGTCGGTTACACTGCATTCGGGATGGGAATACTGTGTTTGGTACCGGTATGTTTTGGGAGCCAATTTAATTATTATTTTGTAGGAGTGGCAACACCATTCGAACTGAAACCTCGGTGCCGCTCAATTGTGTCAGGGGGCCCACCTCCGAAGGTGAAATTCCTTGCTTTTAAAACCCTGGTTACCGTCCAGTCCAGGAGTAGCCAACTGCGCCAAATGGACTTTGTATACATACTAAAAGAACAGCCTGGTGTGGTGCAGTGGTTTTTTATTCAAATCTGAAAGTGGGTTTCTTCTAGCTTTATGGTTCTAGGCGTCCTCCAGGGACAGCGTTTTAGTGCTTTCTGTAGCTTTTTGTAGCTTTTTAGGGCCATTGAAGGCAAACAAAAAAACTGTTTTTTACACTTTTTTTATAGCGATAATTTCGCTAAATCGGGGTCAAAATTAGCGATCGCTATATGTAGCGGAAATAAAAATCCCTGGCGTGGTGTTAAGGGGACCCTCCCGCACGCCGCAGCTGGGGAAAGTCACCATGGCTGACATATAATAGTAAGTATCACCCTCCAGGCGGTAGGAATGATCCATTAAATGACCTGCGGTAGTGTGCCTGTCTAACAACCCCATACTTTGGTTTCTTGGCTGTGGCCCCGTACAATCAGATTATTATCTGCACTAGGGAGCAGGGCAGTTCAACATGCATGTGGTTGTGTGACAATATCCCAAATCACCCACACTACAGAGGGGTGGCTGCGTTTAATTAGACACACTGGAACATGTGCGTCAAATAACGCAAATACACACTGGATCATGTGTGTGAAATCACGAAAATACTGATACGAATACGAACTGGGATGTGCATGAAATCACGCAGATTCCGTCATGGGGTTTGGT
The DNA here is from genome assembly GCA_013435795.1 of Chlamydomonas sp. ICE-L. Lineage (NCBI taxonomy): Eukaryota > Viridiplantae > Chlorophyta > Chlorophyceae > Chlamydomonadales > Chlamydomonadaceae > Chlamydomonas > Chlamydomonas sp. ICE-L. Next base: position 262,393 of record JACBWV010000146.1, read on the forward strand.
TCATGAGACTTAGATTTCTCACATAAAACGTAGATGTTGGCTCATGAAACATAGATGTTGACAATAGTTACGTCTCAAAATGTGAATTTTGAATTACCAGTTAACAATTCCCAGTTCCCCACCCCCTTACCCCCCTATGCCCATTTATAATCCCCCCCCTCAAGACATTTGCACATCTATACTACCAGTAATTACCTCCACCAGTCCATTTTATGCGTAATTGACCCCCCCCCCCCCCCCCCCCCCCCCCCCCACACACACACACAGGTGTGCACTATATGTTAAGCAGTCCAGTTCTGCCGCTTGTCCTTTTCTGATTGATCACGTCACTGCCAAAGACGTCAATCAGCCTTAAAGGCTGGAGCCATGTAACCTAGTTCAACATAAGTTTTGGAACCCACATGGTAGGGCTGCCCCGAGCGGCAGCAGCCGCTTTGTGAACGCTGCCGCCGAGCCTACTTGGCATTGGCCTAGACAAGTCTATAAACTGTCTGACCCGCTTAGTGCGGTATGCTCCCTGTTTTCTGTGACAGTGACCAGGTGATAACCAACAGGTATATATATTGCACGGGGGGGACTTGGAAATGGATGACGGTGCGCAGCCCACAGTTGGTTGGAAAAAAATGTAACAATCCAATCCAATCAAACAAGTTCTTTCTTGGAATGTACATGAAGGGCTGCCCCCAGAGGCAGCAGCAAACACGAACTTAGTTCTGCTTGCAAACCCATTCGAACTAAATCCTCCAGGTCGCTGGTTTGTGTCGGGAGACCCACCTCCTGGGGTGAAAGTCCTTTCACAACTAAAAAAAAGTTAATCGCACAGAGGAGGGGTGTGTGTGGGGGGGGTGGGTGGGTGTGGGGGGGGGACTTGGGGAATTGAAGACGGAGAGCAGCCCAGAATTGTCTGGAAAAAACATGTAACAATTCAATTCAACATGACCTGTGTGGGCGCTGCAGCTGGGCCTGGCAGGATGAGCCCTACTACTCTACCAATGCACCTATCCGTCATATGTTACACCGATATGTGCATTGGTAGAGTAGTATGGCTAACCATGTCTGGGCCTACTCACCATTGTTGGGGAATCCCAAGTTCCAAACCAATAACCCATGTGCCCTACCCACGTACTGACCCCACCAGAGAGGCACCCGGACGATGTGGTCATCACCATCATCGTATGCAGCATCATCAGCATCGACAACATATCAATTCTCTGAAGCCCTTCAGCATTTCTATCATTTCTGATCTCCTCGGAGGAGAAATCCCTAAATAAAGAAACAAGTCATATGCAGCGTCGTAAGCAACGCTAAAAAATGACGGGCAGTGTCCGACCCTCCGTTCGACCCTCTGTTCCCGATCAGCGCCAACGGGAACGGGGTGTCCTGATCAGGCTCGGCCGACCCTCCGTTCCCAATCCGCACCAAGGGGAACGGGGTGTCCTGATCAGGCTCGGTCACCCCCCCGTTCCCAATCTGCACCAAGGGGAACTTGGACCTGAGAGCGTGGCTCTGGCTAGGCTCTCGGATGCTCAGCTTCTCCATTTGGATACCAAGGTAGTCCAGCTTGGTGCCGACAGACTTTAGAGCCTCAGCCTGAAGGTTCAAGGTATTGTAGATGAGCGTGGGCTGGTGCTTAGCAAGTGCCTGCCCACTTGCCGAGGCTTTCAGCTCCGCTTCCAACAGCTTTAACTGGTCTTCAAGCTTGGACATGCATCGACCGGAGCCCTGAAGTTGATCTTAGATTGTTGTCCTACAGTGTTTTGAAACCATGAAATAGTTTTGTTAACACGTGTAGCAATATTGTGATGCATCGACCAGAGCCCTCAAGTTGTGCTTTGAGTGTTGTCCTAAAATATCGTGAAGCGATCAGGTTAGGGGGAGTGGCAGCGGTATGAGTTGAGGTGATGGGGGTTGGTTTGGGATGGCTGGGTCGAAGTGGTGCAGGGTAGGGGAAGTGGAACAAAAACAACATCAATCCGGAAATCAAATTTCTGCGCTTGGCAGAACAACGTGTGAAAAAGTATTGTGAAGCGCTTGTGTGAAACCGTATTGTGCAACTGTTTCGTCCTACCCCACTCAGCTTTGATTCTTGTCCTACGATGCCGTGAAACGGCGAAACAATATTGTGAAGGAGCTGTGTGAAACAGTATTGTCCTACGGTGTCGTGAAGCCATGCAACAGTATTGTGAAGCGCATATTTTCCTACCCCACGGAGCTTTGATTGTTGTCCTCATCACCACCACCACCCCTCTCCTCCTCCTCATCACCACCACCACCACTCTCTTCATCATCACCACCACCATCACTCTCCTCCTCCTCCTCATCATCACCACCACCACCACTCTCCTCGTCCTCGTCATAACCACCACCACCACTCTCCTCGTCCTCCTCATCACCACCACCAACACTCTCTTCATCATCACCACCACCATCACTCTCCTCCTCCTCATCATCACCACCACCACCAGTCTCCTCCTCCTCATCATCATCACCACCACCACCACTCTCCTCGTCCTCCTCCTCCTCATCACCACCACCACTACTCTCCTCGTCCTCCTCCTCATCACCACCACCACCACCACTCTCCTCATCACCACCACTCTCCTCATCCTCCTCATCACCACCACTCTCCTTCTCCTCATCATTATCACCACGACCACCACTCTCCTCCTCTTCCTCATGAATTTCCACAGCTGCAGCGTATGGGAGGGTCCCCTTACACCACGCCCCTTCAGGCGTTATCTTTTTTTCACCTCCTCCTCATCACCACCACCACCACCACCACTCTCCACCTCCTCATCACCACAACCACCACTCTCCTCCTCCTCATCACCACCAACACCCTCCTCCTCCTCCACCTCATCATCATCACCACCACTCCCCCCCTCATCACCACCACCACGCCTCTTCTCCTCCTCCTCATCACCACCACTCTCCTCCACCTCCTCCTCATCACCACCACCACTCCACTCCTCCTCATCACCACCACTTTCCTCCTCATCATCATCACTACCACCACTCTCCCCCTCATCACCACCACCACCACTCTCCTCATCATCACCACCACCACCACACTCCTCCTCCACTTCCACATCATCACCACCACTCTCCTTTTCCTCCTGTTCAATCTATTGCTATGTGAATCCAGGACTTATTATTGTACTGCCTAAACAGAACCTTGCACACTCAAGGTGTTCAATCTATTACTATGTGAAACCAGGACCTAGTTCTGTACTGATAAGCAGTACCCTGCACACTCAAGGTGTGGGGTCAAGATGCTCAATCTATAACTATGTGAACCCAGGACCTAGCATTGTACTGCATAAGCAGTACCTTGCACACTTAAAGTGTTCAATCTATCAATATGTGAATCCAGGACCAAGTAGTGTACTGCATAGGCAGTACCTTGCATACTCAAGGTGCGGGGTCAAGGTAAGGCCTCAATACAAGGAAGCCATTACTTTATTTTATGAGAATTTTATACCGCAATGCATTTTAATAATTATGATATGTTTTAATCATATGTACCGCCCAACATTTAATACTTTTAAGTTATTTAAATAATATTTACTACCATGCATTTTAAGATTTTGTAAGATTTTATAATAACATAATATACCGCCAGGCTGCGCCAGGCATTTAATAATTTTTGAAGCCCCAAGATTTTTTCTCCACCGAGCCAGCCAGTAGCCTCATATACATATAAACGTATAAAAACGTATATAAAAATTAGGCACTTCTTGAGATAATACTTTTACATGGGTCTTAAGGTATGGCCGCGTAGCTAATTTCATAGTCATCACATATCAACTCTCAGAAAAATAATCTGGCAAGTTTAGGTTGTCCAAATCTCAGAAAAGAAATCACGACAAGAAAGCTCGTCAACCAAGAAGCGCGGTGCCAATCTAAGGGAGCCATTAAATGCTAGTTGGTCTATTATATAAGTGTATACGTGTATAATAATATAAGTACCTAACAGTATTGCAATGTTGTCCATGTTCACATTGCACTAGGCTTGCACCATCAATCCTTTAAGCCCACGCAGGAGCACAGCTTGTGGAATGGAAGGCTAGGTGGCGCTCTGATATGTGTGCCATCCTGGCTATCTAGAGCAACCTATAGGCCATTTTTTTTATAAAATAGTGCACGTGAATGGTGAATTGTATTGCATATTGTGATAGAGGAAAAAGCTTTCCAATGAGCTATCTAAATCAAAATTATAACGAAAATCAAGAAAGTTAAGTGCCGGGACGTGTGCTGTTCTTCTTGAAGTACAGACTATACGTTTTTATACGTTTATACGTTTTTAGACGTTTTTAGACGTATATAAGGTCGATTTGAGAAAAACTATACGGCGTATTTATAGGTATAAATGTATACACGTATATTATACGTTTATATGTCGGCCCAACCCTAATTATGTTCAAAAAGTGTGTTTTCTTTGTCAACTCACTTGTCAACACCCTTCAAAACGCACCTTGAACTTTTGAGTTGTGATGTCAAGGCAACTCTTCGGTACAAGGAAGCCATGGGCCTGGAGGAAAGCTGAAACAACGCCAAGCTCGTCAAAGTAGGGGAAGGGGAACGAAAACAGTATCATTTTCATCATCATCACCACCACCCTCATCATCACCATCACCACTCTCCTCATAATCATCACCACCCTCATCGTCATCACAACATGCGGTACAAGGAAGCCATGGGCCTGGAGGAAGGCTGAAACAACGCCAAGCACATTATGTTCAAAAAGTGTGTTTTCTTTGTCAACACACTTGTCAACACCATTTAAAGCGCACCTTGCACATTCGAGGTGTGGTGCCAAGGGAAGGCTGCGGTACAAGGAAGCCATGGAGGTACTCTGAAGCAGCGCCAAGCTTGTTATGTTGCGGTCAATGGAATCCAAGTCCTCTGCCAGGTAGTTCGCTCGCATGATTGTGCGCCCCACCCCCTTGCTTAATTTACCAGGCTGTTTCTTGACAGCTGAGACGGCCTCAGAGACTGGTGTGTATACCTTGTTATGGACAGCCTGGGGTGGGGTCGGGGGGTGGGGTGGGGGGTTAAAGGGAGGAGAAAGGGAGTATGTGTGGAGGGCCGCCAGGGAGTTCGCTCTCATGCTTGTGCGCTCCACCCCCTTGCTTAATTTATTTTTATTTTTGATACCTTGACAGGAGCAGGGTAGGGTGGGGTGGGGTGTTGGGAATTGAAGGGAGGAGAAAGGGAGTATGTGTGGAGGGCCGCCAAGGAGTTCGCTCTCACGACAGTGTGGGTGACGAAATATGCAGAAAGGCTCCATAGTTTACTATATTTCGGAAGGGAATGATACTTTTGAACACACCAACTCGCATGCTTGTGCGCTTCATCTCCTTGCTTCATTTGCCAGACTGTTTCTGAATAGCCGAGATGGCCTCAGAGACTGGTGTGTATACCTTGACAGAGACAGGGTGGGGTGGGGGGTTGAAGGGAGGAGAAAGGGAGTGTGTGTGGAGGTAAGCCAGGGAGTTCGCTCTCAGGCTTGTGTGCTTCATCTAATTGCTTAATATCAAGGACACACTAGTGGTTGGGTGGGTGGGTGGGTGTGGGAGGGGACGCACTTGCTGCATGCGATTGAATCATTTGAATCGTTTAAATCGTTGTACATAACTGTGTTTGAATCGTTGTACACGGGTTGTACGTGTACTACATTCTTCGACCCTATCTTCAAACCAATTCTGGTCAAGCTTGGAAGCCCATGCCATGTACCCACCACTGACCACCCACCCCACGCCACGTACCCACCGCTGACCACCCACCCCACGCCACGTACCCACCACTGACCACCCACCCCACGCCATTTACCCACCACTGACCACCCACCCCACGCCATTTACCCACCACTGACCACCCACCCCACGCCACTAACCCACCACTGACCACCCACCGCACGCCGCAGATCACCTTGGGCAAAGGTATGCAACTGTATCGTGTTCAATCTTCTTACATGCTTAACCGCTACTACTCCCCAGACAATCGCATAAACCCCGGCCTGCATTAAGCTCATGTGTGTGTGTGCAATGACTACAGGCCTCTTCTGTCTGCTCGGAGCTACAAAAGCAGCGGGAAGAGATAACAGCGAAGCCATCGGTACAAAAGCCGCAATTGCATGTGGTTGAGGGCAAGAGAGATCAGCAGAGGGTGTTGAACTTCTTTGAGCTCTATCTGCCTCCCAACAGTTATGGATTTGGACCTGTTGTTCAGTTGGGGTAATGCTGCAGCCAAAGAAGGAACTTCTGAGGAAGTTAGCAAGCTATTTGACAAGATCGTGTAGGTAAGTGGGTGGTCTCTTGTTTAGTGGCGGTTGCGACATGGGAAGTGTAGCAGCTATTTGAGCAAATCGATGTATGGGGTGGGGTGTGCAAGTGGGTGTAGTGCTGCTGTGGTGTAGTGGCGGTGTGCGCATGGTGTGTGTGTTTGTGGGTGGGCAAGGGGGGGTGGGGGGAGAGGGGGGGGGGGGGGAAGGGGGGGTGGAAGTGGGGGGGGGGGGGGGGTGGGGGGGGGGGTGGGGGTATGGGGGGGTGTGGGGGGGGGGTAAGGGGGGGATGGATGGGGGTGGGGAAGTGGGCGTGTTGTTGTATGTGTGTGAAGTGTGTGTGGGGGGTGTGGGTGAGGGGTGTGTGCTGTGTGTGCTGTGTGTGGGTCGTATGTGTGGGGTGTGTGTGGAATGGATGTGGTATGTTTATGTGTATGTGTTGTGTGTCGTTGTGTATGTGTGATGTGTGGGTGTGTGTGTGGTGTGTGTGAGTGGCGGAGTTTGAGTTGTGTGTGTGGTGTTGTGTATGTTGTGTGTGTGTGTGAATGTGTGTGTGTGATAGGGTGTGATAGGTGTGATAGTGTGTGTGGTGTGTGTGTGTGTGTGTGTTGACATGTGTGTTTGTGTGTGAGTTTGAGGTGTGTGTGTGTGGTTGGTGTGGTGCGTTGTGTGTGTGAGTTGATTGTGTGTGTGATGGGTGGGTGTGTTGTGGTGTGTTGTCGGTGATTGGGAAAATGTGTGTGTGTGTATGTGTGTGTGTGTGGGTTGTGGGTTGAAATAGAGAGCACTGTGGGTGTGTGTGTGTGTGGTGTGGGAAGGGTGGGGCGGTGGGGGGGGGGGGGGAGGGGGGGGGGAGGGGGGGGTGGGGGGGGGGGTGGGGGGGGGGGGGAGGAAGGGGGTGCAAGGGGGGAGAGGGGGATGGGTGGAAGGTGGGTGGTGTGGTGGGTGGCTGGGTGTGCGGGGGGCTGTGTTGTGTATGTTGTGTGTGTGTGTGTGTGTGTGTGTGAGGTGTGTGTGTGTGTGGCTGTGTGTGTATGTGTGTGTTGTTGTGTGTGTGTTGTGTGTGGGTTGTTGCATGTGTGTGTGCGATGGTTGTGTGTGGGTGCATGTGTGTGTGCATGTGTGTGTGTGGGAGGCGGGGGGGGGGGAGTGATAGTGATTTGGGGGGGGACGGGGAGGCGGGCGGGGGGGGGGCGGGGGGTGGGGGGGGGGGGGGGGGGGAGGGGGGGGAGGGGGGGGGGGTGGGAAGGGGGGGGGGGGGGGGGGGGGGGAGGGGCGGGGTAGGAGGGGGGTGGGGGGTGGGGACGGGGGGGGTTTGAGCGAGAGGGGGGGGGGGGCCGGGAGGGGGGGGCGGGGGCGGGGGGGGGGCAGAGGGGGGAGTGCGGAGAGCGGGGAGGGTGGGGGGTGGGGGGAGTGGGGGGGGGGGGGGGATAGGGGGGGGGGAGCCCGGGGGGAGGGAGTTGGGTGGGGTGTGTGTGCTGTGTGGGGGAGGTGTGTGGTGTGTGGGAATGTGTGGTGTGTTGATAGTGTGTGTGGTGGGGGTGTGGTGTGCTTGTGTGTGTTGTGTGTGTGAATTGGATGTGTGTGTGTGTTTGATGGGTGATGATGGGGGTGTTGGGTGAAGGGGGGCTGTGGTAGGGGGTGTGTGGGTGTGTGTTTGGCGTGTGTGAGTTGGAGGGATGGGGTGTGTGTGTGTGTGTGTGTGGTTGGTGTGTGTGTGTGGGTGTGTGGGGTGTGTGGTGTGAGCTGGGTGTTGTGTGTGTCGTGTTGTGTGTTGTGCTGTGTGTGTGTGAGTGTGTGTGTATGTGTGTGTGTGTTCGTGGGCCTGATTGTGGGTGTGTGTGTGAATGTGTGTGTTGGTGTCAGTGAGTGTAGAATGGGTGGGTGGGGGTGGTGGGTGTGTGTGGGTGCGTGGGTGGGTGGGGTGATGGGGGTGTGGGCGGGGAGATGGGGGTGTGGCGGGGGTGGGGGGGGGGGGGGAAGGGGGGGGGGGGGGGGGGGAGGGGGGGGGGGGGGGGGTGGGGGGGGGGGGGGGGGGGGGGGGGGTGGGGGGAAGGGGGGGGGGGGGGGGGGGGGGAATGGGGGAGGGGGGGGGGGAGGGGGGAGGGGGGGGGGGGGGGGGGTGGGGGGGGGGGGGTGGTGGGGGGGGGAAGGTTGGGGGCAGGGGGGGGGGCTGGGGGAAGGGGGTGCACGGGGGTGGGTGGGTGTGTGCATGTGGCGGGGGAGGGTGTGTGTGTGGGGGGGGTGTGTGGTTGCGTGTGGGAATGTGTGGTGTGTGTGTGTGTGTGCTGCTTATGTGTGTGTGTGTTTGGTGTGTGTTGGCGCATGTGTGTGCATGTGTGTGTGTGTGTGTGTGTTTGATGTTCGTCTGTGTTTCGTATCAGTATCCATGGCAGTGTCCATGGCTTATATTACATGCGTTGCAACAGTGTTCCCAGGTTTACCTTCCCCGATCAGCATGTTTGGGCAGCAAGGGAAGACAATCTATCATCCAGCAGTCATGCTAGAGCTCACCTACATCATCAGGCAGCTCACCACCAGCAATCAGCTTCCATCCAGCAGTCAGTCAGCTACCATCCAGCAGTCAGCTACCATCCAGCAGTCAGCTACCATCCAGCAGTCAGTCAGATACCATCCAGCAGTAAGTCAGCTACCATCCAGCAGTCAGTCAGCTACCATCCAGCAGTCAGTCAGCTACCATCCAGCAGTCAGTCAGCTACTATCCAACAGTCAGTCAGCTACCATCCAGCAGTCAGTCAGCTACCATCCAGCAGTCAGTCAGCTACCATCCAGCAGTCAGTCAGCTACCATCCAGCAGTCAGTCAGCTAGAGCTCACCTCCATCATCCCGCTGAAGGCTGTGAATCACGCAGTGTACCATGCCATGCGTCACCATTTTCCATCGTTTTCTGAGCGTGGGGTTGGGCTCATTCATAAGGTGCGAAGGCATAAGGTTGGGTGCAGCAACTTCAACATGGAAGCGTCTTCCAATGGGGTACGTCCACATTCATCCACTTCTAGGGGGATGCAAAGCAAGGGTTGGTGGGGTGTAAAGCATGGGTTGGTGGGGTGGACAGCAAGGGTTGGTGGGGTGTAAAGCAAGGGTTGGTGGGGTGTAAAGCTAGGGTTGGTGGGGTGGACAGCAAGGGTTGGTGGGGTGTAAAGCAAGGGTTGGTGGGGTGTAAAGCAAGGGTTGGTGGGGTGGACAGCAAGGGTTGGTGGGGTGTAAAGCAAGGGTTGGTGGGGTGTAAAGCAAGGGTTGGTGGGGTGGACAGCAAGGGTTGGTGGGGTGGACAGCAAGGGTTGGTGGGGTGTAAAGCAAGGGTTGGTGGGGTGCAAAGCAAGGGTTGGTGGGGTGCAAAGCAAGGGTTAGTGGGTTGCAAAGCAAGGGTTGGTGGGGACACGGCTCGATACATAATCCCAATGTGGGGAATGGGGATCTTCTGAATTTTCTTTAAAAGAGTAAATGAAATTTATTACCTTTGTGTATGTAGTCTAACTTCGAGATGCTGCACACCGGTCTTAAGTTGGACCGGGTCATAGGTAGAGACAGCAACATCACCAAAAAGTAATGATAACGCCTGGTGGGGCGTGGTATTAAGGGAACCCTGTCTTACGGCGGTAGGGAACGGGCTGCTACTTTGCCTGGACAAAGCTACCATGGCGGTTGACAGCGACCGCGAACACTAAGGCACACCCGTGGGGATTCGAACCTAGCACCTTTGTCGTTCATGGAGCTCTGCCATTGACCCATTCTTTGACCGAGGATGCAACATCACCAACAGGACAAAGACAACAAGGGCTTTGGCGATTACACAGTTCCCTAATGAGCTGCGCACGGTACAAGAATCACTGCGGGAATATCTGGACACTGACATCAAGTGCGGGCATGAGGGGGGTGGGGTGGGGTGGGGTGAGGGGGTTGGCCGACACAGAGCTGGAAAACTATATTTGGCCAATGTGGATGAAAGTGGTATAGATGAGTAGGTATTTGAAAATGTTTAAAGTAAGCTTAATGTCCCATCCCCCCAAAATGAGTCTAATGGATCCTAGCCTGGTCCCTGGGAATATCTGAATATTGTCGTCAAGTGTCAAAAGCCAATGGAACCCATCACATCTACAGCGGCAGGGCACACCAGAGTGAGGTCGTACACAATCGTAGGGGTGTTGACCTTTATAACTACCACAAAGATGTTCCGAAGCGTCGATTCTGACCTTGCTGGGGAAAGGGCAATGGAAGGAATCAATGTCAAATATGGCGGGAAAACGCCGCTACAAATGCTTCAGGAAAGGAAGACACGGAGGGGAACTCTGAGGAGGGGGAAGCTGAATGTGGACGCACAAAGGTAGGAGATTATATTGAGCCCCGATGTAGGGGTCATGTACTCCAGTCCAGGGGTGCAGTATATTGTTTTTGCAGTCTGGGGGTAGCCTGCCAATACAAAACTTAATATAAATCCCACAGTTCAAATTTAATTGAATCATGGATCTTTTAACCTTATTCTGATCAGTAACACCCCCCGCCCACCTCAGCATCTGCATCCATCCTGAGCATGGACCGGAGACTGATACCCATGAACTGATCTATCCTGCCCTTAATGTGGCAAGAACCTAACTTATCATATCCTCCAAGGGGACTGAACCTTATTGGTCATGTACTTAACGTGACTGAAACCTAAACCTGATTATCTGACCTAACTTGCCACTAGGGTGAGGACATACAAGGACTTGCTGGAACACTTGGCTTCCTACGTAAAGGCTGAGGCAGAGCATAGGCAGAAGAAAAAATGGGGCACCTCAAGCTGGTAGTGCCTCTTCCCCAAGATAATTCCAAGACAGTTAAATGGTAATGACTGTGGCGTCCTCACTAGCATGAGGGGCGGGGCGGGGGGGGGGGGGGGGGGGGGGGGGGGGGGGGGGGGTATCATTTGCATCTGGGGTATGTGTATGTAGGGTTGGGGTTCTGGGTGCGCAAGGTTGGTTTTCCCCCCGTCAGTTCACTTGCTTGGCTAGTGCTTGGCAAGGTATCAGTTCACTTGTTGGCTAGTGCTTGGCAAGGTATCAGTTCCTTGCTTGGCTAGTGCTTGGCAAGGTATCAGTTCACTTGCTTGGCTAGTGCTTGGCAAGGTATCAGTTCATTGCTTGGCTAGTGCTTGCAAGGTATCAGTTCACTTGCTTGGCTAGTGCTTGGCAAGGTATTCAGTTCACTTGCTTGGCTAGTGCTTGGCAAGGTATCGTTCACTGCTTGGCTAGTGCTTGGCAAGTATCAGTTCACTTGCTTGGCTAGTCTTGGCAAGGTATCAGTTCACTTGCTTGGCTAGTGCTTGGCAAGGTATCAGTTCACTTGCTTGGCTATGCTTGGCAAGGTATCAGTTCACTTGCTTGGCTAGTGCTGGCAAGGTATCAGTCACTTGCTGGCTATGTTGGCAAGGTATAGTTCACTTGCTTGGCTAGTGTTGCAAGGTATCGTTCACTTGCTTGGTAGTGCTTGGCAGGTATCAGTACTGCTTGGCTAGTGCTGGCAAGGTATCAGTTCACTTGCTGGCTAGTGCTTGGCAAGGTATCAGTTCACTTGCTGGCTAGTGCTGGCAAGGTATCAGTTCACTTGCTTGGCTGTGCTTGGCAAGTATCAGTTCACTTGCTTGGCTAGTGCTTGGCAAGGTAGGTTATAAGTCACTTGCTTGGCTAGTGCTGGCAAGGTATCAGTTCACTGCTTGGCTAGTGCTTGGCAAGGTATCAGTTCACTTGCTTGGCTGTGCTTGGCAAGGTATCAGTTCAATTGCTTGGCTAGTGCTTGGCAAGGTATCAGTTCATTGCTTGGCTAGTGCTTGGCAAGGTATCAGTTCACTTGCTTGGCTAGTGCTTGGCAAGGTATCAGTTCACTTGCTGGCTAGTGCTTGCAAGGTATCAGTTCACTTGCTTGGCTAGTGCTTGGCAAGGTATCAGTTCACTTGCTTGGCTATGCTTGGCAAGGTATCAGTTCACTGCTTGGCTAGTGCTTGGCAAGGTATCAGTTCACTTGCTTGGCTAGTGCTTGGCAAGGTATCAGTTCACTTGCTTGGCTAGTGCTTGGCAGGTATCAGTTTCACTTGCTTGGCTAGTGCTTGGCAAGGTATCAGTTCACTTGCTTGGCTATGCTTGGCAAGGTATCAGTTCACTTGCTTGGCTCTTGTGCTTGGCAAGGTATCAGTTCACTTGCTTGGCTAGTGCTTGGCAAGGTATCAGTTCACTTGCTTGGCTAGTGCTTGGCAAGGTATCAGTTCACTTGCTTGGCTAGTGCTTGGCAAGGTATCAGTTCACTTGCTTGGCTAGTGCTGGCAAGAGGTATCAGTTCACTTGCTTGGCTAGTGCTTGGCAAGGTATCAGTTCACTTGCTTGGCTAGTGCTTGGCAAGTATCAGTTCACTTGCTTGGCTAGTGCTTGGCAAGGTATCAGTTCACTTGCTTGGCTAGTGCTTGGCAAGGTATCAGTTCACTTGCTTGGCTAGTGCTTGGCAAGGTATCAGTTCACTTGCTTGGCTAGTGCTTGGCAAGGTATCAGTTCACTTGCTTGGCTAGTGCTTGGCAAGGTATCAGTTCACTTGCTTGGCTAGTGCTGGCAAGGTATCAGTTCACTTGCTTGGCTGTGCTTGGCAAGGATCAGTTCACTTGCTTGGCTAGTGTTGGCAAGGTATCAGTTCATGCTTGGCTAGCTTGCTTGGCAAAGGTATCAGTTCACTGTGCTTGGTTCAGTGCTTGGTGGCAAGTATCAGTTCACTTGCTTGGCTAGTGCTTGGCAAGGTATATCAGTTCACTTGCTTGGCTAGTGCTTGGCAAGGTATCAGTTCACTTGCTTGGCTAGTGCTTGGCAAGGTATCATTCACTTGCTTGGCTAGTGCTGGCAGGTATCAGTTCACTTGCCTTGGCTATTGCTTGTGCAAGGTATCAGTTCACTTGCTTGGCTAGTGCTGGCAAGGTATCAGTTCACTTGCTTGGCTAGTGCTTGGCAAGGTATCAGTTCACTGATGGGCTATGTGCTTGGCAGGTATCAGTTCATGCTGGCTAGTGTTGGCATTCTTCGAGGGAGTGAAGGCATGGTATCAGTTCACTTGCTTGGCTAGTGCTTGGCAAGTATCAGTTCACTTGCTTGGCTAGTGCTTGGAAGGTATCAGTTCACTTGCTTGGCTAGTGCTGCAAGTATTCAGTTCACTTGCTTGCTAGTGCTTGGCAAGGTATCAGTTCACTTGCTTGGCTAGTGCTTGGCAAGGTATCAGTTTCACTTGCTTGTAGAGCTTGGCAGGTTCAGTTCACTTGCTGCTAGGCTTGCAAGGATCAGTTCACTTGCTTGGCTAGTGCTTGGCAAGGTATCAGTTCACTTGCTTGGCTAGTGCTTGGCAGGTATCAGTTCACTTGCTTGGCTAGTGCTTGGCAAGGTATCAGTTCCTTGCTTGGCTAGTGCTTGGCAAGGTATCAGTTCACTTGCTTGGCTAGTGCTTGGCAAGGTATCAGCTCACTGCTTGGTAGTGCTTGGCAGGTATACAGTTCACTTGCTTGGCTAGTGCTTGGCAAGGTATCAGTTCACTTGCTTGGCTAGTGCTTGGCAAGGTATCAGTTCACTTGCTTGGCTAGTGCTTGGCAAGGTATCAGTTCACTTGCTTGGCTAGGCTTGGCAAGGTATCAGTTCCCTTGCTTGGCTAGTGCTGGCAAGGTATCAGTTCACATGCTGGCTGTAGTGCTTGGCAAGGTATCAGTTCACTTGCTTGGCTAGTGCTTGGCAAGGTATCAGTTCACTTGCTTGGTTAGTGCTTGGCAAGGTATCAGTCACTGCTGGCTATGCTGCAAGGTTCAGTTCACTTGCTTGGCTAGTGGCTTGGCAAGGTATCAGAATCACTTGCTTGGCTAGTGCTTGGCAAGGTATCAGTTCACTTGCTTGCTAGTGCTTGGCAAGGTATCAGTTCACTTGCTTGGCTAGTGCTTGGCAAGGTATCAGTTCACTTGCTTGGCTAGTGCTGGCAAGGTATCAGTTACGCTTGGCTAGTGCTTGGCAAGGTATCAGTTCACTTGCTTGGCTAGTGCTGGCAAGATGGTATCAGTTCACTTGCTTGGCTAGTGCTTGGCAAGGTATCAGTTTTCACTTGCTGGCTAGTGCTTGGCAAGGTATCGTTCAACTTGCTTGGCTAGTGCTTGGCAAGGTATCAGTTCACTGCTTGGCTAAGTGCTTGGCAAGGTCGTTCACTTGCTTGGCTAGTGCTTGGCAAGGTATCAGTTTCACTTGCTTGGCTAGTGCTTGGCAAGGTATCAGTTCACTTGCTTGGCTAGTGCTTGGCAAGGTATCAGTTCACTGCTTGGCTAGTGCTTGGCAAGGTATCAGTTCACTTGCTGGCTAGTGCTTGGCAAGGTATCAGTTCACTTGCTTGGCTAGTGCTTGGCAAGGAATCAGTTCACTTGCTTGGCTAGTGCTTGGCAAGGTATCAGTTCACTTGCTTGGCTAGTGCTTGGGCAAGGTATCAGTTCACTTGCTTGGCTGTGCTTGGCAAGGTATCAGTTCACTTGCTTGGCTAGTGCTTGGCAAGGTATCAGTTCACTTGCTTGGCTAGTGCTTGGCAAGGTATCAGTTCACTTGCTTGTTGCTAGTGCTTGGCAAGGTATCAGTTCACTTGCTGGCTAGTGCTGGCAAGGTATCAGTTCACTTGCTTGGCTAGTGCTTGGCAAGGTATCAGTTCACTTGCTTGGCTAGTGCTTGGCAAGGTATCAGTTCACTTGCTTGGCTAGTGCTTGGCAAGGTATCAGTTCACTTGCTTGGCTAGTGCTTGGCAAGGTATCAGTTCACTTGCTTGGCTAGTGCTTGGCAAGGTATCAGTTCACTTGCTTGGCTAGTGCTTGGCAAGGTATCAGTTCACTTGCTTGGCTAGTGCTTGGCAAGGTATCAGTTCACTTGCTTGGCTAGTGCTTGGCAGGTATCAGTTCACTTGCTTGGCTAGTGCTTGGCAAGGTATCAGTTCACTTGCTTGGCTAGTGCTTGGCAAGGTATCAGTTCACTGCTTGGCTAGTGCTTGGCAAGGTATCAGTTCACTTGCTTGGCTAGTGCTTGGCAAGGTATCAGTTCACTTGCTTGGCTAGGCTTGGCAGGTTCAGTTCACTTGCTTGGCTAGTGCTTGGCAAGGTATCAGTTCACTTGCTTGCTAGTGCTGGCAAGGTATCAGTTCACTTGCTTGGCTAGTGCTTGGCAAGGTCATCAGTTTCACTTGCTGGCTAGTGTTGGCAAGGTATCAGTTCACTTGCTTGGCTAGTGCTTGGCAAGTATCAGTTCACTTGCTTGGCTAGTGCTTGGCAAGGTATCAGTTCACTTGCTTGGCTAGTGCTTGGCAAGGTATCAGTTCACTGCTTGGCTAGTGCTTGGCAAGGTATCAGTTCACTTGCTTGGCTAGTGCTTGGCAAGGTATCAGTTCACTTGCTTGGCTAGTGCTTGGCAAGGTATCAGTTCACATGCTTGGCTAGTGCTTGGCAGGTATCAGTTCACTTGCTGGCTAGTGCTTGGCAAGGTATCAGTTCACTTGCTTGGCTATGTGCTTGGCAAGGTATCAGCTCACTAGCTTGGCTAGTGCTTGGCAAGGTATCAGTTCACTTGCTGGCTAGTGCTTGGCAAGGTATCAGATTCATTGCTTGGCTAGTGCTTGGCAAGGTATCAGTTCACTTGCTGGCTAGTGCTTGGCAAGGTATCAGTTCACTTGCTTGGCTAGTGCTTGGCAAGGTATCAGTTCATTGCTTGGCTATGCTTGCAAGGTATCAGTTACTTGCTTGGCTAGTGCTTGGCAAGGTATCAGTTCACTTGCTTGGCTAGTGCTTGGCAAGGTATCAGTTCACTTGCTGGCTAGTGCTTGGCAAGGTATCAGTTCACTTGCTTGCTAGTGCTTGGAACGGATCAGTTCACTTGCTTGGCTAGTGCTGGCAAGGATATCAGTTCACTTGCTTGGCTAGTGCTTGGCAAGGTATCAGGTATCACTGCTTGGCTAGTGCTTGGCAAGGTATCAGTTCACTGCTTGGCTAGTGCTTGGCAAGGATCAGTTCACTTGCTTGGCTAGTGCTTTGGCAAGGTATCAGTTCACTTGCTTGGCTAGTGCTTGGCAAGGTATCAGTTCACTTGTTGGCTAGTGCTGGCAAGGTATCAGTTCATTGCTTGGCTAGTGCTTGCAAGGTATCAGTTCACTTGCTGGCTAGTGCTTGGCAGGTATCGTTACTTGCTTGCTAGTGCTTGGCAAGGTATCAGTTCACTTGCTTGGCTAGTGCTTGGCAAGTATCAGTTCACTTGCTTGGCAGTGCTTGGCAAGGTATCAGTTCACTTGCTTGGCTAGTGCTTGGCAAGGTATCAGTTCCTTGCTGGCTAGTGCTTGGCAAGGTATCAGTTCACTTGCTTGGCTAGTGCTTGGCAAGGTATCAGTTCACTTGCTTGCTAGTGCTTGGAAGGTATCAGTTCACTTCTTGGCTAGTGCTTGGCAAGGTATCAGTTCACTTGCTTGGCTAGTGCTTGGCAAGGTATCAGTCACTTGCTTGCTAGTGCTTGGCAAGTATCAGTTCACTTGCTTGGCTAGTGCTTGGCAAGGTATCAGTTCACTTGCTTGGCTAGTGCTTGGCAAGGATCAGTTCACTTGCGGCTAGTGCTTGGAAGGTATCAGTTCACTGCTTGGCTAGTGCTTGGCAAGGTATCAGTTTACATTGCTTGGCTATGCTTGGCAAGGTATCAGCTCACTGCTTGGCTAGTGCTTGGCAAGGTATCAGTCACTTGCTGGCTAGTGCTGGCAAGGTATCAGTCACAGCTTGGCTAGTGATGGCATATCAGTTACTTGCTTGCTAGTGCTTGGCAAGGTATCAGCTCACTGCTGGCTAGTGCTGCAAGGTATCAGTTCACTTGCTGGCTAGTGCTTGGCAAGGTATCAGTCACTTGCTTGGCAGGCTGGCAAGGTATCAGTTCATTGCTTGGCTAGTGCTTGGCAAGGTATCAGTTCACTTGCTGGCTAGTGCTTGGCAAGGTATCAGTTCACTTGCTTGGCTAGTGCTTGGCAAGGTATCAGTTCACTTGCTTGGCTAGTGCTTGGCAAGGTATCAGTTCACTTGCTTGGCTAGTGCTTGGCAGGTATCAGTTCACTTGCTTGGCAGTGCTTGGCAAGGTATCAGTTCACTTGCTTGGCTAGTGCTTGGCAAGGTATCAGTTCACTTGCTTGGCTAGTGTCTTGGCAAGGTATCAGTTCACTTGCTTGGCTAGTGCTTGGCAAGGTATCAGTTCACTTGCTTGGCTAGTGTTTGGCAAGGTATCAGTTCACTTGCTTGGCTAGTGCTTGGCAAGGTATCAGTTCACTTGCTTGGCTAGTGCTTGGCAAGGTATCAGTTCACTTGCTTGGCTAGTGCTTGGCAAGGTATCAGTTCACTTGCTTGGCTAGTGTGGCAAGGATCAGTTCACTTGCTGGCTAGTGCTTGGCAAGGTATCAGTTCACTGCTTGGCTAGTGCTTGGCAAGGTATCAGTTCACTTGCTTGGCTAGTGCTTGGCAAGGTATCAGTTCACTTGCTTGGCTAGTGCTTGGCAAGGTATCAGTTCACTTGCTGGCTAGTGCTTGGCAAGGTATCAGTTCATTGCGGCTGGCTTGGCAGGAGTATCAGTTCACTTGCTTGGCTAGTGCTTGGAAGGTATCAGTTCACTTGCTTGGCTAGTGCTTGGCAAGGTATCAGTTCACTTGCTTGGCTAGTGCTTGGCAGGTATCAGTTCTTGCTTGGCAGTGCTTGGCAAGGTATCAGTTCAATGCTTGGCTAGTGCTTGCAAGGTATCAGTTCACTTGCTTGGCTAGGCTTGGCAAGGTATCAGTTCACGCTGGCTGTGTTGGCAAGGTATCAGTTCACTTGTGGCTAGTGACTGGCAAGGTATCAGTTCATTGCTTGGCTAGTGCTTGGCAAGGTATCAGTTCACTTGCTTGGCTAGTGCGTGGCAAGGTATCAGTTCACTTGCTGGCTAGTGCTTGGCAAGGTATCAGTTCACTTGTGCTAGGCTTGGCAATGGTATCATTCACTGCTTGCTAGTGCTTGGCAAGGTATCAGTTCACTTGCTTGGCTAGTGCTTGGCAAGATATCAGTTCACTTGTTGGCTAGTGATTGGCAAGGTATCAGTTCACTTGCTTGGCTAGTGCCTTGGCAAGGTATCAGTTCACTTGCTTGGCTAGTGCTTGGCAAGGTATCAGTTCACTTGCTTGGTAGTGCTTGGCAATGGTATCAGTTCCTTGCTTGGCAGTGTGGCAAGGTATCAGTTCACTGCTTGGCTAGTGCTTGGCAAGGTATCAGTTCACTTGCTTGGCAGTGCTTGGCAAGGTATCAGTTCACTTGCTTGGCTAGTGTTTGGCAAGGTATCAGTTCACTTGCTTGGTAGTGCTTGGCAAGGTTCAGTCCACTTGCTGGCTATGCACGTTCCTGGCAAGGATCATGCTCAGAACCTGCATTGTGTTGGTAGTATTCATGAGCTCCTGCCAAAGTCTATTGCCGATGAATTCTGCACACCTGTGATGCACAACACGACATGCAAGTGGATGCATGATTGGATGCATGCATGCAAGAAAATGCACACTTCAAAAACACACAAACACTTCAAAAGCAGCCTAAGAGGCGATTACGG
>JACBWV010000146.1:286917-366917 GCA_013435795.1 Chlamydomonas sp. ICE-L
GCACAGCCACATCTAGACAAGCACAAGCCAAGGCACTATCAAGCCATCAAGAGACAAAGCACACGCCAGCACTAGCACAAGCCAAGCACTTTACAAAGCCAAGCAGAACTAGACAATCACAACCATCCTAGAAGCCAAGCCTAAGACAAAGCACAAGCAAAGCACTAACAAAGCACAAGCCAAGCACTAGACAAGCAGCAAACAACATAGCACAAGCCAGTCACTATACCAAGCACAACCAAGCACTAACAACAAGCACTAGACAAAGCACAAGCCAGCACTATAACAAGCCCAAGCCCTAGACAAGCCAGCCAAGCATAGCCAACCAAGCCAGCACTATACATCAACACTAGACAAAACAACTACCAAGCACTAGACAATCCAACACTAGACAACACAGCCAAGCACTAGACAAGCACAAGCCATGCACTAGACAAGCACAAGCCCAGCAACTAGACAACCAAAGCACTAGCCAAGCACCAATCCTAGCCTAGACCTCACTCAAGCCAAGCACTAGACAAAGCACAAGCCAAGCACTAGACAAGCAATGCACTAGACAAAGCACAAGCCAAGCACTAGAATAGCAAGGCCAAGCAAGAGAAAAGCACAAGCCAATCACTAGACAGCCAACACTAGACAAGCCAGCCAATCACTAGACCAAGCACAAGCCAATCACTAGACAAACCACACTAGAGCAAGCACCAAGCCAAGCACAGACAACACAAGCCAAGCACTAGACTAGCACAAGCAGCACTAGACAAAAGCACAACCACGCACTAGACAAGCCCAAGCCTAGACAAACATGACCAAGCACTTGACTAAACAACAAGCCAAGCCACTAGAAAGAAAGCACATCCAGCACTTAGACAAAGCACAAACCAAGCACTAGACGAAGCACAAGCCACGCACTTACAATCCCAGCTCCTAGACAAAGCACAGAGCCAGCATAACAAGCCAAGCACTATACAAACCCAAGCAGCACTGACAAGAACAAGCCAACACTACACAAGAGCCAAGCACTAGACACGTCACAAGCAAGCCTAGACAAAGAACAAGCAAGCCTATACTAACCGAGCACAAGACTACCAAGCACTAGACGCAAGCACTAGACAGCCAGCACTAACACAGCACAAGGCCATTCCACTAGACAAAGCCCAAGCCAAGCACAAAAGCCAACAAGATACAAAGCACAATCCAGCACTAACAAGCCAAGCACTTACAAACACAACCAATAACTAGAGACGCACAAAAAGCCAAGCACTAGACAAGCCAAGCCTAGCCAAGCAGCAAGCAAAGCACAGACCAAAGAACAAGCCAGCATTGACAAGCCAACACTAGACTAGCACAAGCAAGCACTAGACATCACAAGCCTAGGACTAGACAAGCCCACACTAGACAAGCACAAGCCAAGCCCTAGACACGCCAAGCACTAGACAAGCACAAGCCAAGCACTAGACAAGCCAGCACTAGACAAAGCCCGATCCAAGCACTAGACATCCGAGCACTATAACAATCAACTTCCAGCACTAGACAAGCCAGCACTAGACACGCACAAGCAAGCACTAGACAAAGCACAATCCAAGCACTGACATACAGCCACATCCAAGCACTAGACAAGCACACGCCCAAGCACTAGACAAACCAGCACTAGACAAGCACACGCCCGAGCCGCTTGACAAAGCACAAAGCCAAGACTAGAAAATCACAATCCAAGCACTAGAACAAAGCACCACCAGCACTAGAACGAAGCCAAGCAATCACTAGACAAGCCAAGCACTAGACAAATCACAAGCCAAGCATCTAGACAAGCCAAGCACTAGACCAAGCACAAGCCAAGCACTAACAAGCACATCCAGCCTATACAAAGCCAATCAACTTACATCACAAGCCAGGCACAGACCAGCCAAGCACTTACAAAGCACAAGCCCTCACTATAACAAAGCACAAGCCAAGCAACCTAGACAGCCAAGCCCTAGACAAATCACAAGCAAAGCACTAGACAAAGAACAAGCCAAGCATTGAACAGCCAAGCACTATACATAGCACACGCCAACACTGACCAAACACAAGCCAAGCACTATACAGCCAAGCAATAGACAAAGCACAGCCGAGCACTAGACAAGCCAGCACTAACAAAGCACAAGCCAATCACTAGACAAGCCAAGCACTAGACAAAGACTAGCCAAGCATATACAAGCCAGCCTAGACAAGCACGAGCCCATCACTAGACAGCCAAGCACTAGACAAACACAATCCCAAGCACTGACAAAGACAGCCAGCACTAGACATAGCACACTCGAAGCACTAGACAAGCACAAGCCAACCGAGACCAAGCAAGCACTAGACAAATCACAAGCCAATCCTTACGAAGCCCAAGCCAAGCACTATAAAAGCACAATCCCCAAGCAACTAGACAAAAGCACAAGCAGCACTGACGAAGACAATCCAAGCACATGACCAAGCAACACTAAGAAGCACAAGCCAAGCACAGACCAACCAAGCACTAACAAAGACAAGCCAATCACTCGACCAAGCACAAGCCAGCCTAGACAACATCATGAGACAAATCACAAGCCAGGCACTAGACAACCAAGCACTAGACAAAGCACAAAACCAACACTATCAAGCCAACACTAAACAAGCACAAGCAAGCACCAGACAAAGCACAAAAGCCAGTCACTAGACAAGCCAAGCACTAGACATAGCACAAGCCAAGCACTAGACCAAGCACAAGCCAAGGACTAGACAAGCCAAGCACTAGACAAAGCACAAGCCTCCACTATTACAAGCCAAGCAGCTAGACAAGCACAAGCCAACCAAAGCTATCCAAGCCAAGCCAAGCACTAAGAACAAGCCAACACTAGCACAAAGCACAGCCAAGCATCTAGACAAGCCATCACTAGACAAAGACACTGCCAAGCACATACAAAGCACAAGCCATGCACTAGACAAACACAAGCCAAGCCTAGACAAGCCAAGCACTACAAAGCACATCCTAAGCAAACTCGACCTGCACAAGCCAACACTTGACAAATCCACAATCCAAGCACGAGACAAGCCAAGCACTAACACATCAAAAGCCCACCCTAGACAGCACAAGCCTAGCACGAGACAAAGCACAAGCCAACCCTAGACAAAGTCACAAGCCAAGCACTAGATTACCAAGCACTAGAAAAAGCAATAAGCCAACACTATAGAAAAAGACAAGCCAAGCACTAGACAGCACAAGTTCCAGCACTGGACAAAGCACAAGCCAACACCTATACAGCCAGCACTAGACAAAGCACAAGCCAAGCACTAGACAAAGCACAAGCCAAGCACTAGACAAAGCAAAGCACTAGACAAAGCACAAGCCAAGCACTAGACAAGCCAAGCAGAGACAAAGCAC
Organism: Chlamydomonas sp. ICE-L; assembly: GCA_013435795.1. Classification (NCBI taxonomy): domain Eukaryota; kingdom Viridiplantae; phylum Chlorophyta; class Chlorophyceae; order Chlamydomonadales; family Chlamydomonadaceae; genus Chlamydomonas; species Chlamydomonas sp. ICE-L. Next base: position 290,306 of record JACBWV010000146.1, read on the forward strand.
AAGCCAAGCACTAGACAAGCCAAGCACTGGACAAAAGCACAAGCCAACCTAGACAAAGCCAAGCCAACTACTAGACACCAAGCACTAGAACAACGCCAGCACTAGACAAAGCCAAGCACTAACAAAGCCACAAGCAAACACTAGACAAAGCACAGCCAAGCACTAACCAAGCCACACTATCAAAGCACAAGCCGAGCACTAGACAAGCCAAGCACTAGACAAAGCCAAGCCAAGCCCAAGCACTAGCCAAAGTCATGCCCAAGCACTAGACAAGCAAGCCTATACACAGCACAAGCCAAGCACTAGACAAGCCAAGCACTAGCCAAGCAAGTGAACTGATACTTGACCAAGCACTAGCCAAGCAAGTGAACTGATACCTTGCCAAGCACTAGACAAAGAACAAGCCAAGCACTACACAAAGCCAAGCCAAGCACTACACAAGCCAAGCACTAGACGAAGCACAAGCCAAGCACTAGACAAAGAACAAGCCAAGCTCTAGACGAACAAAAGCCGCAAGAGCTAGCCAACACTATTACAAGCCAACACCTAGCAAAGCACAAGCCAAGCACTAGACAAAGCACAACCAGCACTAAGACACGCCCAAGCAAGAGACAAGCACAAGCCAGGCACTAGACCAGCCACCTTGACAAAGCAAACCAAGAACTAGACAAAGCACAAGCCCTGCACTAGACAAAGCAAGCACTGATCAAAGCACAAGCGAAGCACTATACCAAAGCACAAAGCCAAGCCCTAGACCAAGCAAGCCTAAGACTAGCACAAGCCCACGCACTAACCAAGCACAAAGCCCCAGCACTAGACAGCCAAGCACTAACCAGCCAAGCACTAGACAACCAATCGAGACAAGCACAAGCCATGCACTAGACAAGCCAGCACTATGACAAAGTAACCAAGCACAAGCAAGAACTAGACAACAGCACAAGCCATGCACTAGACAAGCCATCGCACTAGACAAAGCACAAGCCAAGCACTAGACAAAGCACAAGCCAAGCACTAGAACCAAGCACAACCAGCACTAGACAAGCCAGCACAGCGAAAGCATAAGCCAAGGCACTAGACATCACAAGCCAAGCACTAGACAAGTCAACAAGCCAACACCAACAAGCACAAGCAATACTAGACAAAGCACAAGCCAACACTAGACAAGCCAAGCACTAGACAAAGCACAAGCCAAGCACTAGACAAAGCACAAGCCAAGCACTAGACAAGCCAAGCAAGAGACAAAGCACAAGCCAAGCACTAGACAAGCCAAGCACTAGACAAAGCACAAGCCAAGAACTAGACAAAGCACAAGCCATGCACTAGACAAGCCAAGCACTAGACAAAGCACAAGCAAAGCACTAGACAAAGCACAAGCCAAGCACTAGACAAGCCAAGCACTAGACATAGCACAAGCCAAGCACTAGACCAAGCACAAGCCAAGCACTAGACAAGCCAAGCACTAGACAAAGCACAAGCCGAGCACTAGACAAGCCAAGCACTAGACAAGCCAAGCCAAGCACTAGCCAAGCCAAGCCAAGCACTAGACAAGCCAAGCACTAGACAAAGCACGAGCCAAGCACTAGACAAGCCAAGCACTAGACAAAGCACAAGCCAAGCACTAGACAAAGCACAAGCCATGCACTAGACAAAGCACAAGCCAAGCACTAGACAACCAAAGCACTAGACAAAGCACAAGCCTAGCACTAGACCTAGCACAAAGCCAATGCACTATACAATCACAAGCCAAGCACTAGACAAGCAAGTGAACTGATACCTTGCCAAGCACTAGCAAGCCAAGCAAGAGAACACAGCACAGCCAATCACTAGACAATCAATCACTAGCAAATCACAATGCCAAGCACTGACAAAGCACAAGCAAGCACTAGACAATCCAAGCACTAGAAAAAGCACAAGCCAAGACTAAGACAATCCCCAACCAAGTCCTAGACTAGCAACACAAGCCAAGCACTAGACAAAGCACAAGCAAGCACTAGACCAGCCAAGCCCTAGACAAAGCGGAGGCCAAGCCACTTGACAAAGCACAACCAACCACTAGAAAACACAATCCAACACTAGACAAAGCACCAAGCAAGCACTAGACTAATCCCAAGCCAATCCCTAGAACAGCCAAGCTCTAGACAAAGCACAAGCCAGCCCTAGACAAGCCAATCACTAGACAAAGCAAAGCAAGCACTACCAAGAAACAAGCCAGCACTACACACAGCCGAGCACTAAGCTAAGCACAAGCCAAGCACTAGACAAAGAACAAGCCAAGCTCTAGACGAACCGAGCACAAGACTAGCCAAGCACTAGACAAGCCAAGCACTAGACAAGCCAAGCACTAGACAAAGCACAAGCCATGCACTAGACAAAGCACAAGCCAAGCACTAAAAAAGCCAAGCAAGGACAACACCAGCCATGCCCTCGACAAGCCAAGCACTTGCCAAAATCACAAGCCAAGAACTATACAAAGCACAATCCAACCTAGACAAGCCAAGCACTAGACAAAAGCACAAGCCAAATCCTAGACTAGAACAAGCCACAATCATTTAGACAAGCCAATCACTAGAATAGCACCCTCCAGCCCTAGACCAATCACAAGGGCCTAGCACTAGACAAGCCAAGCACTAGACAAAGCACAATCCTAGCACTAGCAATCCAATCACTAGACAAATCACAAGCCCAAGCACTAAGACAAGCCAGCACTAGACAAAGCACGAGCCAAGCACTTATACAAGCCGGCACAGACAAAGCACGAACCAAGCACTAGACAATCCAGCACTAACAAAGCACAGCCAAGCACTAGACAAAGCAACGAAGCAAGCACTAGACAAGACAAGCCAAGGCACTAGACAAAGCACAACCCACGCACTAGACCAGCCCAGCACTAGAACAAAGCACAAGCCCAGCACTTGGACAAAGCACAAGCAAGCACTAGAAAAAGCACAATCCAATCACCTAGACAAGCACACAAGCCAGCACTAGACGAAGCACAGCCAAGCACTAGACACGCCAAGGCACTAGACCAAAGCACAAGCAAGCACTATACACAAGCCAAGCACTAGACAAAGCACAAGCAAGCACTAGACAAAGCACCATCCAAGCCTAGACAAGCCAAGCACTAGACAATCAACAGCCAGGCCCTAACAAGCCAATCACTTGACAAAGCATCAGACCACAACTATACAAGCACAGCCAAGTCACTAGCCTAAGCCAAGCACGTTAGACAAAGCACAGCAAAGCACTAGACAAAGAACCAGCCCAGCTTAGACAAGCCAAGCACTAGACATAGCACAAGCCAAGCACTAGACCAAGCACAAGCCAAGCTACTATACAAGCAAGCACTAGACAAAGCACAGCCCTGAGCACTAGAAAGCCAGCACTAGGCAAGCCACAAGCAACCAGACAATCCAAGCACGAGACAAAGCACGAGCCAAGCACTAGACAACCAAGCAGCTAGACAAGCACGATCCAAGCACTAGACAGCCAATCACTAGACTCACAAGCAAGCCACTAGACAAAGCACAGCCCAGCACTAGACTAGCACAAGCCAAGCACTAGACCAAGCCAACAAGCCAAGCACTAGACAAGTCCAAGCACTAGACAAAGCACGAAGCCCAAGCACTTGACGAAGCACAAGCCAGCACTAGAAAAGCACCATCCAAGCACTAGACAAAGCCAACCAAGCACTAGACCGAAGCACACGCCAGCAACTAGACAACCAAACACTAGAGAAAGCACCAGCCAAGCACTAGAAAGCCAAGCCTAGACAAAGCACTAAGCCAAGCCCGAGACAAAGCACAAGCCATCACTAGACAATCCAGAGCAGAGACACGCAAAGCCAAGCACTAGACAAAGCACAAAGCCAAGCAGAGACAAGCCAAGCAAGAGACAATCACAGGCCAGGCACGAGACAAGCCAACACTAGACAAAAGCACAAGCAAAAGGCACAGTCAAGCCAAGCACGAGCAAGCACAAGCAAAGCACTAAGACAAAGCACAACCAAGCACTAGACAAGCCAGCCTAGACATAGCAACAAGCCAAGCCTAGACAAGCACAAGCCAAGGACTAACAAGCCAAGCACTAACAAAGCACAAGCCGAGCACTAGACAAGCCCCCAAGCCACTAGACAAAGCAAGCCAAGCCAAGCACTAGCCAGCCAGCCAAGCACTAAGACAGCCAAGCACTAGACAGCAACGAGCCAAGCACTAGACAAAAGCCAAGCAACGAGACAAGGACAAAAGCCAGCACGATACAAAGCAAAGCCATGCACTAGACAAAGCACAAGCCAAGCCTAGACAAAGCCAAGCACTAGACAAGCACAGCTAGCACTCGACTAAGCCCACAGCCAAGCAATTACAAAGCACAAGCCAAGCAAGAACAAGCCAAGCACTAACACAGCAAAAAGCCAAACCCTAGACAAAGCACAGCCTAGAACTAGACCAAAGCAAAGCAAGGCACGAGACTAGCACGAGCCAGCACTAGAGTGTAGCCAAGCACTAACCAAGCATAAGCCGAAACAATAAGGAAAGCACAGCCAAGCCTAGACAAGCACAAGCCAAGCACTGGACAAGACAGCCAAGCAATAGACACAAGCACTAGACAAGCACCAAGCCAAGCACTAGACAAGCACAGCCAACACTAGACAAGCAAGCACTAGACAAGCCACAAGCCAACACTAGACAATCGCAAAGCAATAATAACAAAGCACAGCACCGCACTATAACAACCAGGCACGGAGACAAAGTCACACTCCAATTCACTATCAAAGCACAAGCCAAGCACTAGACAAAGCCAAGCACTAGACAAGCCAAGCACTAGACAAGCAAGCACTAGACAAAGCACAAAGCAAAAGCACTAGACAAAGGCACAAGCCAAGCAACTAAAATCCAATGCACTATACAAATCACAAGAATGAGCACTATACAATCCAGCACTAGAACAATCACAATCCAATCCAAGCAATATCCAACAGGGCCAAGCACTTACAATCCAATCACTAGGACAAAGCAACAAGCCAAGCACTAGACAAGCAAGCACTAGGAACAAAAGCACAAGCAAGCACTTTACCAATCACTAGCCAAGCACTAGAACAAAGCACAATCCAAAGGCACTAAGACAAAGAACAAGCCCAAGCAAATAACACAAAGCCAAGCCAAGCCACTACACAACCATCAACGAGACGAAGCACAAGCCAAGCACTAGACAAAGAACAAGCCAAGCTCTAGACGAACAAAGCACAAGACTAGCCAAGCACTAGACAAGCCAAGCACTAGACCAAAGCACAAGCAGCACTAGACTAGACAAAAGCAACAAGCCAAAAGCACTAGACAAGCCAAGCAAAGACAAAGCAAAGCCAGGCACTAGACAAAAGCCAAGCACTTGACGAAAGCACAAGCCAAGAACTAGACAAGCACAAGCCATGCACTAGACAACCAAGCACTAGACAAAGCACACAAGCAAAGCACTAGACAAGCACAGCCAAGCACGTAGACAAGCCAAGCACTAGACATAGCACAAGCCAAGCACTAGACCAAGCACAAGCCAAGCACTAGACAAGCCAAGCACTAGACAAGCCAAGCACTAGACAAGCCAAGCAAGAGACAAAGCACAAGCCAGGCACTAGACAAGCCAAGCACTTGACAAAGCACAAGCCAAGAACTAGACAAAGCACAAGCCATGCACTAGACAAGCCAAGCACTAGACAAAGCACAAGCCAAGCACTAGACAAAGCACAAGCCAAGCACTAGACCAAGCACAAGCCAAGCACTAGACAAGCCAAGCACTAGACAAAGCATAAGCCAAGCACTAGACAAAGCACAAGCCAAGCACTAGACAAAGCACAAGCCAAGCACCAGACAAAGCACAAGCCAAGTACTAGACAAAGCCAGCCGAAGCACTAGACAAAGCACAAGCCAAGAACAGAAAAGCACAAGCCAAGCACTAGACAAAGCACAAGCCAAGCACTAGACAAGCCAAGCAAGAGACAAGCAAAGACCAAGCACGAGAAAGCCAAGGCATTGAACAAAGCACAAGCAGAATAGACAAAAAAGCAAAAGCCGTGCAACGAGACAAGCCAAGCCACTAGACAAAGCAAAGCAAAGCACTAGACCAAAGCACAAGCAAGCACTAGACAGCCAAAGCACTAGACATAGCAAGCACAAAGCCAATCACTAGACAAGCACAAGCCAAGCATAGACAAGTCCAAGCACTAGACAAAGCAACAAGCCGAGCACTAGACAGCCAAGCAGCTAGACACAAAGCAAAGCCAAGGCAACTAGCCAAGCCAAGAAAAGCACTAGACAAGCCAAGCAACGAGACAAAAGCACGAGCAAGCACTAGACAACCAAGCAACTAGACAAAGCACAAAGCCAAGCACTATACAAGCACAATCCTGCACTAGACAAAGCACAAGCCAAGCACTAGACACCAAGCCTAAACGAGACAAAGCAAAAGCCTATCACTAGACCTAGCACAACCAAGCACTGGGGGGTGGACAAGCACAAGCAAAGCACTAGACAATTCCAAGCACTAACACGCAAAGCCAAACACGAGACAAAGCACAAGCCTAGCACTAGACAAAGACAAGCAAAGCACTAGACAAAGCACAAGCCAAGCACTAGGACAAGACCAAGCCAAGCCTAGACAAGCACAGCCAGCACTAGACAAAGACAAGCCAGCACTACAACAAGCAAACGCTAGACGAAGCACAAGCACAAGCCTAGGACAAAAAACAAAGCCAAGCTATAAGACGACCGAGCAAAAGACTAGACAAGCAGAGACAAGCCAAGCAACATAGACAAAAAAAGCACAAGCCAAGCAATAAGACACCGCACGAGCCAAGCACTAGACAAAGCACAGCAAGCACGAATAGACAAAGCACAAGCCAAGCACTAGACAAAGCACAAGCCAAGCACTAGACCAAGCACAAGCCAAGCACTAGACAAGCCAAGCACTAGACAAAGCATAAGCCAAGCACTAGACAAAGCACAAGCCAAGCACTAGACAAAGCACAAGCCAAGCACCAGACAAAGCACAAGCCAAGTACTAGACAAAGCACAAGCCAAGCACTAGACAAAGCACAAGCCAAGCACTAGACAAAGCACAAGCCAAGCACGAACAAAAGCCAAGCCAAGCACTAGACAAGCCAAGCAAGAGACAAAGCACAAGCCAAGCACTAGACAAGCCAAGCACTTGACAAAGCACAACCAGCACTAGACAAGCAACAAGCCAAGCAGCTAGACAAAGCAAAAGCACTAGACAAAGCACAAGACCAAGCCTAGACAAGCCAAGCAAAGAGAAAAAAGCACAAGGCCAAGCACTAGAACAAAGCCAACACTGACAAAGCACAGCCCAAGCCTAACAAGCACAAAGCCAAGCACTATACAAGCCAAGCACTAGAACAAGCACAAGCAAGCACTAGAAAAGCCAAGCCAAGCACTAGACTAGGCACAAGCCAAGCACTAGACAAAGCAACAAGAACAAGCATAGACAATCCCAAATCACTAAGACCAAGACGAGCCAATCAACTTTGACAAAGCACAAGCCAAGCACTAGAAAAAGCACAATCCAAGCACTAGACAAAGCACAAGCCAAGCACTAGACGAAGCACAAGCCAAGCACTAGACAAGCCAAGCACTAGACAAAGCACAAGCCAAGCACTAGACAAGCCAAGCACTAGACAAAGCACAAGCCAACCTAGACCAGACAAGCAAGCACTACCAAGCCAATCACTAGACGAGCACAAGCCACGCCGGGGTGGGGGAGTAGACAAATAACAGCAATCTCTAGACGAACCGAGCCCAATACTTCCAAGCACGAGACAAGTCCAGTGAGACTATACAGCCAAGCACTAGACAAAGCACAGCCATGCACTATACAAAGCACAGCCAAGCAACTAAAAAAGCAAAGCAAGATATAACAAAGCACAGCCAGGCACTATACAAGCCAGCCTTGACAAGCCAAGCCAAGAACTAGACAAAGCACAAGCCAAGCACTAGACAAGCCAAGCACTAGACAAAGCACAAGCAAAGCACTAGACAAAGAACAAGCCAAGCATTAGACAAGCCAAGCACTAGACATAGCACAAGCCAAGCACTAGACCAAGCACAAGCCAATACTATACAGCCACTCACTAGACAAAGCCAAGCCGAGCACTAGACAAGCCCAAGCACTAGACAAAGCACCAGCAAACACATATACAAGCCAACCTAGACAAAGCACTATGCCAAGCACTAGACAATCCAAGCCTAGACAATCACAGCCAAGCACTAGACAAGCACGTGAACTGATACCTTGCCAAAGCACTAGCCAAGCACTAGACAAAGCACAAGCCAAGCACTAGACATAGCACAAGCCAAGCACTAGACAAAGCACAAGCCAGCACTAGACAGCCACGCACTAGAACACAGCACAGCCAAGCCTTGACACAGCCACACGCCAAGCACTAGAAAAGCACAATCCAAGCACTAGACAAAGCACAAGCCAAGCACTAGACAAAGCACAAGCCAAGCACTAGAAAGACAAGGCAAGCACTAGACAAAGCACACAAGCCAAGCACTAGACAAGCAAGCAACTAGACAAGCCACAAGCCAAGCCTAACAAAGCACAGCCAGCACGTAGACAAGCCAAGCAAGATACAAACACAAGCCAGGGGCCAAAAAAAAAAAAAACAAAAACCTAGACAAGCCAAGCAACTTGACAAAGCCACAAGCCAAGCCAGACAAAGCAAAGCCAAGCATATCAAGCCAAGCAAGCACTAACAAGCACAAGCAAAGCACTAGACAAAGCACAAGCCAAGCACTAGACAAGCTAGCACAGAATGCACAAGCAAGCACTAGACCAAGCACAAGCCCAGGTACCTAGAACAAGCAGCACTAGACAAAGCCCAAGCCGGCAACTAGAACAAGCCAAGCACTAGACAAGCACAAGCCAGCCAAGCACTAGCCAGCCAAAGCCAAGCACTAGACCAGCCAAGCACTAGACAAGCAGAGCCAAGCACAGACAAGAGCCAAGCCCTAGACAAAGCTACAAGCCAAGCCTATACAAGCACAAGCCATGCACTAGACAAAGCACAAGCCGAGCACTAGACAAGCCAAGCACTAGACAAAGCACAAGCCAAGCCAAGCACTAGCCAAGCCAAGCCAAGCACTAGACAAGCCAAGCACTAGACAAAGCACGAGCCAAGCACTAGACAAGCCAAGCACTAGACAAAGCACAAGCCAAGCACTATACAAAGCACAAGCCATGCACTAGACAAAGCACAAGCCAAGCACTAGACAAGCCAAGCACTAGACAAAGCACAAGCCTAGCACTCGACCTAGCACAAGCCAAGCACTTGACAAAGCACAAGCCAAGCACTAGACAAGCCAAGCACTAGACACAGCAAAAGCCAAACACTAGACAAAGCACAAGCCTAGCACTAAACAAGCAAACCAAGACACTAGTTGCCAAGCACTGGAGGATCAGAATGGGCATGGCAAGTCCACACACTAGAGAAGCACAAAAGCCAAGCACTAGACAAACACAAGCCAAAGCACTGGACAAAGCACAAGCCAAGCACTAGACAAGCCAAGCCTAGACAAGCACAGACCAAGCACTAGACAAAGCACAGCCAAAGCACTAGACCAAAGCACAGCCAAGCACGAGACAAAGCACAAGCCAGCACTGACACAGAACAAGCCAAGCACTAGACAAAGCCACAAGCAAGCACTAGCAAGCCAAGCACTAGACAGCACAAGCCCAAGCCCTAGACAAGCATAGCACTAGAGACAAAGCACAAGCCAAGCACTAGACAAAGCACAGGCCAGCACTAGACAAGCCAAGGCACTAGACAAAGCACAAGCCAAAACACTAGACCAGCCAGCACTAGACAAGCACAAGCCAAGCCTAGACAAAGCACAAGCCCAAGCACTAGACAAGCAAAGCAACTAACAAAGCACAAGCCAAGCACTAGACAAGCCCAAGCAAAGACAAACAACTCAGCCAAGCACAGAAAGCCAGCACTAGACAAGCACAGCACGCACTAGAACAAGCAACCAGCCAAAGCAACTAGACCACCAAGCACTAGACAAAAGCACCAGCCAAGCACTAGACAACTCCAGCCAAGCACGCAGACAAGCCAACACTATACATAAGCCAAGCACTAAACAAGCACCGCAAAAGCACTGACAAAGCACAAGCCAACACAATAACAAGCCAAGCACTCTAGGACAAAGCACAAGCCGAGCACTAGACAAGCCAAGCACTAGACAAAGCACAAGCCAAGCCAAGCACTAGCCAAGCCAGTGAACTGATACCTTGCCAAGCACTAGAAAAAGCACAAGCCAAGCACTAGACAAGCCACCACAGACAAGCCAAGCCAAGCACTCGACAAAGCACTAGCCAATCACTAAGACAAAGCACAGCCAACAACTCGACCAAACACAAGCCAAGCACTAGACAAAGCACAGCCAAGACTAGACAAAGAACAAGCCAAGCACTAGACGAGCCGAGCACTAGACCAGCCAAGCACTAAACGCGCCAAGCACTAGACTAAGCACAAGCCAAGCACTAAACAAAGCACAAGCCAAGCACTAGACAAAGCACAAGCCAAGCACTAGACAAAGCACAAGCTAAGCACTAGACAAGCCAAGCACTAGACAAAGCACAAGCCAAGCACTAGACAAAGCACAAGCCAAGCACTAGACAAGCCAAGCACTAGACAAAGCACAAGCAAAGGACTGACAAAGCACAAGCCAAGCACTATACCACCAAGCACTAGAAAAAGCAACAGCCGAGCACTAGACAGCCAAGCCTAGACAAAGCAAAAGCCAAGGCCAAGCACTAGCCAAGCCGGCCAAGCCTAGACAAGAAAGCCAAGCACTAGACAAAGCACACAATCCAAGCACTAGACATCCAAGCACTGACAAAGCACAAGCCAGCACTAGACATAGAACAAGCAAGCACTAGACAAAGAAGCGAGCACTAGACAGCCAAGCACTATACCAGCCAAGCACTATGACAAAGCACAGCCACGCACTATACAAAGCACAATCCAGGCAACTAGACTAGACAAGTCCAAGCCACTGACCAAGCTAAGCCGAGCACTAGACACGCCAAGCAAGAGACAAAGCCTAAGCCAGCACTAACAAGCCAAGCACTTAACACAGCCTAAGCCAAGCACTAGACAAAGCACAAGCCAAGCACAGAACAAGCCGCACTAGAGCAAATGCCCAAGCAAAGCACCTAGAAAAAGCACAAGCAAAAGCCTAGACAAATGGTCTCAAACACAAGCACTAAGCACAGCACAAGCCAAGCACTAGAAAATCCATGCACTAGACAAAGCACAAGCCGAGCACTAACTAGACAACCCACACTAGACAGCCACAGCCAAGCAAGCACCTAGCCAAGCCAAGCCAAGCCACTAGACAAGCCAAGCACGAGACAAGCCAAGCACTAGACAAGCACAAGCAACCACTAGCCAACCAAGCCAAGCCAAGCCAAGCACCAGCGCAGCCCAAGCAAACTAGCCAGCCAAGCACTAGCCACTCAAGCACTAACAAAGCACAAGAGCATCAAGCACTCCGGGCCCAGCCCTAGCCAAGACAAAGCTCTAACAAGCCAATCAAGGCACTCACGGGTACAAGCCGAGCCAAGCAGCCAGCCTACACAAGCCAAGCACTAGACAATCGAAACCAAGCACTTGACAAGCCAAGCAAGTACTCAAAAACAAAAAAAAAAAACCCGCGTATAGTTTTAGCCGAGCCAAGCCCAAACTAGATGTACAAGACACAAGCACTAGCCAGCCAAGCAAGCACCACGGGTATAGCCAAGCCAATCAGCCAAGCCAAGCACTAACGCCCCCCAAAGCCACAAGCCCAGCACTATACAAATCATCAAGCAACACTAGAACACAGCACAAGCCAGCAACTATCCAAACCAGCCAAGCACAGACCAGCACAAGCTAAGCACTAGACAAAGCCAAGAACTAGACAAAGCAAAGCCAAGCACTACACAAGCACACAAGCCAAGCATAGATAAAGCACAAGGCCAAGCACTAGAAACAAGCACAAGCAGCAACTATACCAAAGCACAGCCAAGCACTAGAACAAAGCACAAGCCAAGCCTAACAAGCACAATGCCAAGCAAGACAAGCACAACCAAGCACTATACAAAGAAAGCAAAGCCAGCACTGGCAAGCCAACAAACTAACAAGCACAGCAAGCACTAACAAGCACAATCCAAGCACGAGACAAAGCAACAAGCAATCACTAGACAAGCACAAGCCAAGCACTAGACAAAGCACAAGCCGAGCACTAGACAAGCCAAGCACTAGACAAAGCAGCAGCCAATCACTAACAAAGCCATCCAAGCACTAGACAAGCCAGCACTAGACAAAGCACAGCCAATTACTAGACAAAGCATAAGCCAATCACTAGACAAAAAGCACAAGCCAAGCACTAATAAAGCACAATCCAAGCACTAAACAAAGCACAAGCAAAAAAAAAGGCCAAAAAAAAAAACTAGACAAAGCACAAGCCAAGCTAGACAAAGCACAATCCAAGCACTAGACAAAGCACAAGCCAAGCACTAGACAAAGCACAAGCAGCACTAGACAGAAGCCAACCAAGCACTAGACAAGCCAAGCACTAGACAAGCACAAGCCAAGCACTAGACAAAGCGCAAGCCAAGCACTAGACACGCCAGCACTAGACAAGCCACGCCAGCATAACAAAGCACAAGCCAAGCACTAGACAAGCCAAGCACTAGACAAAGCACAAGCCAAGCACTAGACAAAGCACAAGCCAAGCACTAGACAAAGCACAAGCCAAGCACTAGACAAAGCACAAGCCAAGCACTAGACAGCCAGCACTAACAAAGTACAAGCCGCACTTGACAAAGCACAAGTAAAGCAACTAAAAAAGAGGCACAAGCCAAGCACAGACAAAGCACAGCCAAGTCCTAGACGAAGCACAATCCAAGCACTAGACAATCCAAGCACTAGACAAAGCACAAGCCTAAGTCACTAGACAGCCAAGCACTAAGACAAAGCACAATCCAAGCACTAGACAAGCACAAGCCAAGCACTAGACAAGCAAGCACTAGACAACCAAGCCTAGACAAAGACAATCCAAGCACTAGACAACCAAGCAATAGCCAAAGCCAATCCAGGCAGTTTCTATGACAAGCCAAGCACTAGACAAAGCCAAGCCAGAAACTAGACAAGCACAAGCCATGCCTAGACAACCAAGCACTAGACAAGCACAAGCAAAGCACTAGACGAAGCACAAAGCCAAGCACTAACAAGCAAGCACTAGACAAAGCCAAGCACGCCTAGACCAAGCAACAAGCCAAGCACTAGACAAGCAGCACAGCAAAGCACAAGTCAAGCACTACAGCAAAGCATAGACAAAGCACAGCCAAGCACTAGACAAGCCAAGCACTAGACAAAGCACAAGCCAAGCACTATACAAAGCTCAAGCCAAGCTCTAGACAAGCCAAGCACTAGACAAAGCACAAGCCAAGCACTAGACAAAGCACAAGCCAAGCACTAAACAAGCCAAGCACTAGACAAGCCAAGCACTAGACAAAGCACAAGCCAAGCACTAGACAAAGCACAAGCCAAGCACTAGACAAGCCAAGCACTAGACAAAGCACAAGCCATGCACTAGACAAGCCAAGCACTAGACAAAGCACAAGCCAAGCCAAGCACTAGCCAAGCCAGGCCAAGCACCAGACAAGCCAAGCACTAGACAAAGCACAAGCCAAGCACTAGACAAGCCAAGCACTAGACAAGCACAAGCCAAGCACTAGACAAAGCACAAGCCAAGCACTAGACAAAGCACAGCCAAAGCACTAGACAAAGCACAAGCCAAAGCACTAGACCAAAGCACAACCAAGCACTAGACAAAGCACAAGCAAGCACTAGAACAGCCAAGGCAAACTAGAAAAATCAACAAGCCAAGCACTAGACAAAGCACAAGCCAAGCACTAGACAAAGCACAAGCCAAGCACTAGACAAAGCACAAGCCAAGCACTAGACAAAGCACAAGCCAAGCACTAGACAAGCCAAGCACTAGACAAAGCACAAGCCAAGCACTAGACAAAGCACAAGCCAAGCACTAGACAAGCCAAGCACTAGACAAGCCAAGCACTAAACAAAGCACAAGCAAAGCACTAGACCAAGCAACAAGCCAGCACTAGACAAGCAAGTCACTAACAAAGCACAAGCCGAGACTAAGACAGCCAAGCACCTATACAAAGCACAATTCCAAGCACTAGACACAGCACAAGCAAGCACTATGCAGCCAAGCACTAGACAAGCACAAGCCAAAGCACTAGACAAGCCAAGCAGAGACAATCACAAGCCAAGAACTAGACAAGCCAAGCCTAACAAGCACAAGCCCAACGTGCTGACAAAGCCAAGCACTAGACAAGCCAGCAAGCCAGACACTAGCAACAAGCCAAGCACTAGAACAAAGCCAAGCACTAAGCACAAGCCAGCACTAGACAAAGCACCAAGCCAAGCACTAGACAAAGCACAAGCCACGCACTAGACCAAAGCACAAGCCAAGCACTAGACAAGCCACAAAGCAACTAGACAAGCCAAGGCACTCGAAGCACAAGCCAAGCCACTAGCCAAGCACACGCCAAGCACTTAGACAAAGCACAAGCCAAGCACTAGACAAGCACAAGCCTAAGCACTAGCACAAGCCAAGCACTAGACAAGCCAAGCAAGAGACAAAGCACAAGCCAAGCACTAGACAAGCCAAGCACTAGACAAAGCATAAGCCAAGCACTAGACAAAGCACAAGCAAAGCACTAGACAAAGCACAAGCCAAGCACTAGACAAGCCAAGCACTAGACAAAGCACAAGCCGAGCACTAGACAACCCAAGCACTAGACAAAGCACAAGCCAAGCCAAGCACTAGCCAAGCCAAGCCAAGCACTAGACAAGCCAAGCACTAGACAAGCCAAGCACTAGACAAAGCACAAGCCAACCACTAGCCAAGCCAAGCCTAGCCAAGCCAAGCCAAGCCAAGCCAAGCACCAGCGAAGCCAACCACTAGTCAAGTCAAGCACTAGACAAGCCAAGCACTAGACAAAGCACAAGCCAAGCAAGCACTCACGGGCCCAGCCTAGCCAAGACAACCTCTAGACAAGCCAAGCCAAGCACTCACGGGTACAGCCTAGCCAAGCCAAGCCTAGCCTAGCCTAGCCAAGTCAAGCACAAGACAAAGCACAACTAAAGCACTAGACAAGCCAAGCAAGCACTCACAGGTACAGCCTAGCCAAGCCAAGCCAAGCAAGCACTCACGGGTGTAAATTTGACAAGCCAAGCACAAGACAAGCCAAGCTCAAGAAAAAGCATGACCTAGGCACTAGACCAAGTACAAGCAAAGCAAGTACTGACAGGTATACATTTGACAAACCAAGCACTAGACAAGCCAAGCCAAGCTCAAGAAAAAGCACGACCTAGGCACTAGACCAAGTACAAGCAAAGCAAGTACTGACAGGTATACATTTGACAAGCCAAGCACAAGCCAAGCCAAGCCAAGCTCAAGAAAAAGCACGACCTACGCACTACACCAAGTACAAGCCAAGCCAAGCACAAGACAAAGCACGACCTAGGCACTAGACCAAGCACAAGCCAAGCCAAGCACAAGACAAAGCACGACCTAGGCACTAGACCAAGTACAAGCCAAGCCAGTGTTTTTTATTTCAGATTTCTGTGGTCCAGGTTGATTAGCTACTTGGGCTACTCAACCCTGATTTCAGGTAAATTTCGTAGCCATAGCATGGCGGAGAGCGAAGCAAGGAGCCTAGGGGGTCGGGAGGCAGCGCGTCCCGATATCGGAGGTTCTGGGGGCTGTCGCATTCGACGGAATGGCGACAGAATGGCAACGCGTAATCGAAAAAAAAAAACTGAGCCAAGCAAGTACTCACAGGTATACATTTGCTAGATGTTTGGAACATCATGTCGACCTCCCTAAGAGCACTAGTCACTTGCTCAGCTCCACCCTCGTCAGAATTGGCCTGTATGAGCTCAGAGGTCTCCATTAGTGCTGCGAGGTCTCCACCCTGGCTGCACAAGTGGCCACCCATACCAGGTGTACTCTCCTTCGCCACGGCCTGCGAAAGCTCAGAGATATCACTAATCGCTGCGAGGTCTCCACCCTGGCTGCACAAGTGGCCATCCATACCAGGTGTACTCTCCTTCGCTGCGGCCTGCGAAAGCTGAGAGATATCACTAAACGCTGCGATGCCTCCACCCTGGCTGCACAAGTGGCCATCCAAACCAGGTGTGCCCTCGTCAGACATGGCCTGCGCAAGCTCGGAGGTCTCACTCAGCGCTGCGATGCCTCCACCCTGGCTGCACAAGTGGCCATCCAAACCAGGTGTGCCCTCCTTGGTTGTGGCCCGTGGTGAGTGATGATGCTGGTGATGGTGATGGTGTTGGGGTGGTGGTGTTGGGGTGGTGGTGATGGGGATGGGGTGGTGGTGGTGATGGGGTGTTGGTGATGGGGTGTTGGTGATGGTGATGGGGTGTTGGTGATGGGGTGTTGGTGATGGGGGTGGTGGTGGTGATGGGGTGGTGGTGGTGATGGGTGGTGGTGGTGATGGGTGGTGGTGGTGATGGGGTGGTGGTGATGGGGTGGTGGTGGTGATGGGGTGGTGATGGGGTTGTGGTGGAGATGGGGTGGTGGCAATGGTGTTGGTGTTGGTGATGGTGATGGGGTGTTGGTGATGGGGTGGTGGTGATTGTGTCGGTGTTGGTGCGTTGGTGGAGGTGATGGTGTTGGTGTTGGTGTTGGGGTGTTGGTGATGGTGTTGGGGTTGGGGTGTTGGTGTTGGTGGTGTTGGTGTGATGGTGTTGGTGTTGGTGTTGGGGTGGTGGTGATGGTGTTGGGGTGGTGGTGATGGTGTTGGGGTTGGGGTGGTGGTGATAGTGTTGGTGTTGGGGTGGTGGTGATGGTGTTGGTGTTGGTGTTGGGGTGGTGGTGATGGTGTTGGTGTTGGGGTGGTGGTGGTGGTGGGTTGGGGAGAGGTGGTGGTGATGGTGTTGGTGTGTTGGGGTTGTGGTGTTGGTGTTGGAGCCTGTGGTGGGTGGTGTTGCTGGTGATGATGGTGGTGTTGGGGTTGGTGTTGGGGTTGGGGTGATGGTGTTGGTTTTGGTGTTGGGGTGATGGTGTTGGTGTTGGTGTTGGGGTGATGGTGTTGGTGTTGGTGTTGGGGTGTTGGTGATGGTGTGTGTGTTGTGAGCCTGTTCAAGCTCAGGGTACTCACTTAGCCCTGCGATTTCTCCAACCTGGTGGGTTGGGGTGGTGGTGGTGGGTTGGGGAGTGGTGGTGGTGATGGTGGTGGTGGTGGGTGGGTTGGGTGGTGGTGGTGGTGGGTTGGGGAGTGGTGGTGGTGGTGATGGCGGTGGTGGTGGGTGGGTTGGAGTGGTGGTGGTGGTGGGTTGGGGAGTGGTGGTGGGTTGGGGAGTGGTGGTGGTGATGGCGGTGGTCATGGTGGTGCTCTCTAAGCCCAGCGATTGCTACACCCTGGAAGTCAGTGTTTTTTATTTCAGATTTCTGTGGTCCAGGTTGAGTAGCTACTTGGGCTACTCAACCCTGATTTCAAGAAAGTTTCGTAGCCATAGCATGGCGGAGCGCGAAGCAAGGAGCCTGGGGGGGTCGGGAGGCAGCGCGTCCCGATATCGGAGGTTCCGGGAGCTGTCGCATTCGACGGAATGGCGACGGAATGGCGACGCGTAGTCGAACAAGTTCGATGCAGCGTCGCCTGCGACGCTAAAATTGTCGGAGAGTGATTGCGAGGGAGCGACAGGTGGCAACGGCAGCAAGTTAGTTACGAGACCGTTGGCTGACGTGTCGGGCCTCATCACGGTCAGACGGATGGATGGATGGATGGTTGGATGGACGGACAAATGGGTAACCCTGGGGGCTCCCGCCCCCCAGAAGGGGGGGCTCCGCCAAAACAGAAACACTGCTGGAAGTCCAGGCGCTATCTTAGGTATTCCTGTGTCCAATCGTAATCTCGCTCTGGACCCTGGCCTCCTGGGGAAGGATAAAATAGAGGCGATAAATAATACATCCCAACAGTCATGTACAATATCATCCGATACCAAATCATATGATACCTCACACGCCTTTCATACATCCCAATATCATATACGATATCATATCATATGATATCACACTCGCCTTTCATACATCCCTTCAGTCATGTGTAGGGTTCGGCTAAGTTATATAACATTAGTGAATCAATCATATTACCAGTATATAATATTAGTTGGACGAGCCATCCCACCAGAAATTTGAATTTATTTGAATAACTAATATTATTGTGACACTAAAATAATATTAGTTAATAATAGTGTTTGAAACACTTATATGAGTTGCCGTTCCCTAGTCATGTGACCATCTGTACTCTTGCTCTGGACCAGGGTACTACTTCCAAATTGGTCAGCAAACGTTAAATTGGTCAGCGCTTTGTAGTGCAAAAAGCGCAAAAACTGCGCCCTGCGCCCACAGGGAGTTGAAAAAACTGCGCGAAACGCGCAGAGGGGCTCAAAAAGGCAGCGCGGCACCGCACAGCGCCGCGCGCGCTTAGAAGTAGCCTGCTCCAGGGATTTGTATTCCCGCTATATATAGCGATCGCTAGTTTTGAACCCGTTTTAGCCAAATTATTGCTATAAAAAGGTTTTAAAAAAATGCCTTCAATGGCCCTAAAAAGCTACAGAAAGTTCTAAACCGCTGTCCCTGGAGGAGGCTTAAAACCATCAAGCTAGAAGAAACCCACTTTCAGATTTGAAAAGAAAGCACTGCCCTGCTCTGGACCTCATCATCCGTGGCCGCTTGGGTGGTTGATGAAAGATAGCAGTGCTGATTTGGGGGGTCGGCAATGTGATATCATATGATATCATGTCATCATATGATATCATATGATGCCGGCGGTCTGACTAGGTAACTTTGGTCTGGGGCACCATATCATAAGATATTGAATCATATGATTTTTGTATGATATCATATGATATCATGCTCGTCTTTGGTCAACATCATATGATTGGCCGTTCCCTACTAATTTAGGGGGTCTTCAGCACCCTCTTATTTGGCTTAAAAGGGTGCATTTTCCGACTACACTGCAATTCTGGGGGGGGGTCTTCAGCACCCTCTTATTTGGCTTAAAAGGGTGCATTTCCCGACTACACTGCAATTCTGGGGGGGGGGTCTTCAGCACCCTCTTATTTGGCTTAAAAGGGTGCATTTCCCGACTACACTGCAATTCTGGGGGGGGTCTTCAGCACCCTCTTATTTGGCTTAAAAGGGTGCATTTAGGGTGGGAAGGGGGCTGTGGGGGTGCAGAAAAGGGTGCTGAGGACCCCCCCCCAGAATAGCAGTGTAGTAGGGAAATAAGATGTGGGGTATATGCTAACAACGGGCATGCTTTGTACATATATTAGCCCTATATTTTTAGAATAGCCCTATATTTGTTTTTCTATATTTCTGTCAGTTCACAGGGGCATAGCTTTTCCCAGGGGCGTAGCTTTCCTTTTCCGCTGCGAGCAGCAGCTTCTAGGCAGCTCCCTGAGCCAGCCATTAGGCCAAGCCCCAAGATTTCAACAGTTATGAAAAGCTAATGATGTCAGCTCCCATATGCACTACTTTGTTTTAGGTTTGGCTGGGAAGCTACCCAGGGGATCTGCCTTGAAGCTGCTGCTCTTAGCGGGAAAAAAAAGATATGCCCAGGGGTAGCTGAATCCATATGTATGTTAGCCCTGTATTTTTAGAATAGCCCTATATGTGTTTTACTATATTTCTGTCAGTTCCCAGGGGCATAGCTTTTATTTTCAACTACGAGCAGCAGCTTCTAGGCAGCTCCCTGAGCCAGCCATTGGGCCAAGCCCCAAGATTTCAACAGTACTGAAAAGTTAATGCTGTCAGCTCCCATATGCACTACTTTGTTTAAGGTTTGGCTGGGAAGCACGCCAGGGAATCTGCCTAGAAGCTGCTGCTCATAGCGGAAAAGAAAAGCTATGCCCTGGGGTAGCTGAATCCGACATCTACATCCACAGTTGCCGTTGAATTGTTCAGCAGGTTGAAGTACACATCAAGCAGGATTCAGCAGGTTGAAGCACACATCAAGTAAGATTCAGCAAGTTGAAGTACACATTCTGCAGGGTTAAGTACACATCAAGTAAGATACATGCACATGTCATCAATCGACTGTACTTGACCAGGATTTGTTCTTCAGTTGGTACACTCATCTGTTTAAATTCATAACATGAACATGTAGTGAAACTGTCATCCTGGTTTATTACTGGATAGGCAGGATCTAGGCAGGATGCGCCACTGACTTGTCTAGGCATTGTCTTGCTGACTGAGTTAGTTGGTCGGCCCTGGAGTAATGGATCGCTACCAACAACCCTAGTTCCTTATGGCGTGTTGTTCGTGCCAAAGCTAGATGTAGCGAGGTGTGATTCGTTGCCGAGACCAGTCGCATATGCAGTTATCACGTAGCAGCTGCCACCTGACATCGGCCGCAACCCGCGCCTGTCACCTGATACCTATCTTGGCCTCACAAATCACACGCCAACACCCCTGAAGTCCCACCACGAGGGGGGGCCCGAGCACCCTGCTATCTATGGAACGCTTTCTTGCTTGCTCGAAACTGCATGCACCCGTGTGATTACGAACTCAGGAGCGGAAAGTGGCGTTCATCCTTCCCATGTTCACTCCGCCCAAAGTGAGCAGCCTGAGGGCTGATAGACCTTGATACCAAACCAAATCAGAAGGAAAGTCTGATCCTCTTATGTGTGCGTTCACAGCTCAAACCAAGCGCATTTTTGCGCGATCGCGCGCCGTTGCCAAGAACCGGGCACGTGAGACCCCCCCTAACACGACATGCACTCACTGCTCCTCTCCTTCTTGACACAAACTGCACCGCTTCTCTAATCATTAACACCCAATCTTACTACTAGGGAGTAAACTAAGTTAGTTTCTGCGGCGTGGGTATCGCACGGGGATACTTGGAATCGCATGGGGGATACTTCGAATTGGAAGATGATGAGAAGCCCAGAGTTGGCTGGAAAACATGAAACAATACACTCCAATCAGAAGGGTAAGATACCTGAACGCACGGGCGACGCCTAAGCCACAGGAAAAAGCAGCATCCGGCTGGTACCTTGGCGCTCATCGCTAGTGGGTAGGGGATGACGCTGAGGTTGCACCTCACGTGCTACTGTTCGCTTGCAACGCGAACAGTAGAAAGAAAGCAGGGCACCAAGTAGGCGCGGATAGGCTACGTAGTTAAGATAACGCGAATATAAAGGACGCACGTCGGTTTTCAACCAACACAATGTTGTAGGATCGCCAATAGAGGTAGGAATCTGCGCTCATTGAAGAACCAGCTGCACTGACAGGCAGTACCAATTGTACACCGAGTGCCCGCACGCTCCTAGCATGTGCTGGAACCCACGGACTGATAACAGACAGTTAGGAAAAGTAGTTTGGACTGATAGGAACTGCTGGGGAAAGAAAAGAGAACCACTTCGCCTAGTACGAGTGAATTAAGGAAGCTGTCGTGAGGGAGTAAGGGGGTCCTCGGACAACACCATCTGTAGGAACGAGGTGGTGATCGACCCCAACAAAGCGTGTCGACTGTTATTTCTCCAAAGGTCTGGAGCCAGTTTGGAGTGGAAAACCGCTGACACCTGGGCCAACTCTTTGGACGGGCACTTGATGTCTTGGACACAGATGAACTGACGTACGGTTACTTTTTCATTTCGCCTCGGAAAAGTGACATTCTGAAACCTTCTCAAAAGTAAAAATAGGTATGACGGACTGCTATTCTGCAAAATCATTTCTGCTACTTCGCCCTCCTTCCTCTCGTCTCGAATAGTCGAATCCCTCGTCACGCACTGCCCACGCCGTATTTACTCTCCATCTGCGCAACCGATTTCTCAACCCGGTGAGTTTTAATATACGGTATAAGGTGTATAATTAATTCGGATTTAAATATTTAAGGAAGGATATTGTTACATGCTCAGAAAAAACAATGCCGAGACCTGCCGAGACCATGTATGCATGAGCAGCTGGACAGTTTTATAACAGCGAGGATTTAGGCAAAAACAGAACTGTTATAAGTTGAAGGGAAGGATATTATCACATACTAATATACTATGATAATAACAATAGCAAGCAAAAAACAATGCCGGGACCGTACAGCGCTGGAGCAGATGAACAGTTTTATAACAGTGAGGGTTTATGCAAAAAAAACTCAGAACCTGGTCCTGGAGGTGTTATAGACCGGTTCTCCCGGTCCAGCTAGAGTGTCTTAGTGCGCCAGGCCCTCCGCCTGGAAGCTTCCGTTGTAGTGCCTCTGCCCGATAGGGCCAGCACCTAGCGGCGGCAGTACCCTGAGGTACTGTCGTCTTTCTCTTCTTATACCTGCCACATCGCCTAACATGCTATCACGTTTGTAAAGCACACGCCCTAGTCCATTCCCTGTGTCAGTTCTCACGGTATAACACTCCGGAAAGCTATAGGTTATCGCCCATCATCGCCGTAACGTCTTCCACTGCAACAGATTTGAGCGCATCAAAGTCTGTCAAATTGTCCGTAGATTCCGAGCTCACGCGCATCTGCAGTGTCTTCAATTGTTGCTGGCGCAACTCCCGAAGAAGAGGATCTCAAGCCCAGAAAACTTGTCAACGCTTAGGCACCTCCCCTCCCCACTGCGTCTACCCATCAGTTTCCCTCTCCTTCCGTCCCACATCCTCCTGTCCGCTCGTCACACCCTCTACCGCTTCTATCTCTCGTCGAGCTTCGATTTCCTACAAGATCTCCGTTTCTCATCTCTGCTCTGAGCTCTCCTTCGCCAACTTTGCATACCCTGCTCGGAGCGAGCCCTACGTCTCCTCCTGACTTCGACCCGAATCCAATCCGGCCACCTATTTCCTGTCTCCACGTTGGCCTCCACCTCCAACTCTCTCCATCATCATCCTTGACTGCTCCAATTCCGGCACTGATCGGCACCCTCTGCCGGAATGGGGGGCACCTCTTGCCCTCCACTGACCCGTCGTCACCTCCTCCACAGCGAGAATGTCTGCAGCAGGGAACCACTTCAGGATACCGCCCAAGACCTGCACTCCATTTGATGGTAATGTACACGAATCCACACGTTGGTACCTTGCAACTACTGACCCACTCCTAGACAACCGTTGCTCCTACTCTGTTGTGGATGGTTCTCGTGACAATAGACCATATGGTGAACCAGTGAATGGCATGCATTATCCTATCCATCGTGCTTCTAACACTGTTCGGATAACTGGACTAAGCAACCTCGTGGCTTTCAACCACATAATTGATTGTCTTTCTACACGCCTGGCCGACCAAGTCAGCCAACATACCAACAATGCTGCAGAAGCACTGCGTTACCTCCGCCGTCTTTTCGATAGGGGCCTCTTATCTGTTGCCGAAGATGCTCGTCCTGATCCCATCCCAGTCCTAGAAGCTGATGTAGCACAACAAGATGCAGCCGACTTCCTTGCTGAAATTATTGATGATGATAATGATCCCGCACCTTCCCCCGTGCCACCAAACTGTCATGAACCTGCCCTTGATCCCATTCAGACTAGACTGGTATCAGCTGTGCTTAGAGACAACCACGTCTTCTATATTCATGCTTATGCAAATGACAGCACCATGGATACCACCTCTGAACCACCTGCCCCTTTCCACCCACAGTTAGGTGATGGATTTGCTCACTTGCATGCAGGGGAACTTCCTATGTTCACTGCCATGGCATCTGACACAACACTTGCACCTGCATTTGTGCCAGTGAGTGGTATGAACAATTGTCTCACTCCTGCACCTGCACATGTGCCACGATCAATCCACACTGTTAAACCCAGATCCACTGTCGTTGAAATTGACCACTTGCACGGGGGGGAACTTCCTATGTACACTGCCAAATCACCTACCACTGGATTTGACTTATTGCATGGAGGGAAATTGTCTGAACCACATGCCTCAGACACCCACACTTCCACACACACATCACTGGCTGACGTTACAGTTGATGTCCCTATGACAGTTGCAGCTCTGAACATTCCTACTGCTACCTCTGATAGGGACAACTATCTTGCTGCTGTTCACCTGCAAGGGGAAGATCTTTATGCTTATGCACATGACAGCACCGTGGATACCACCTATGGATTGCACGCACCCTCACCATCACTCCAACCCATGGTACCTGTCATAACACATGCACACTCACATGCAGCTCCTGCTGGTGAGAACTGTCTTGCTGATGTTCACTTGCATGGGGGGTATCTGAACACCTGAGCCAAGCAAACCACTGGTGCAGCGCATTCCCCATCAACTACACTTGCTATTGATGGGGACGACACTTGTGACACCCCAAGTAATTCATCTCACTCTGCCCCCACTCTCACCTCACGTGCATCAGACACATCCACCATTCCACCTCATACCCTGAGGACAATACCCCCCCAGATGACAGTGATGCACCCATCGTTGCATGTTCACTTGCACTACCACCAACTCCCACTAATCATAACACTGGCTCCCCCCACATCTTCACCACATCTGCCCTCCGCTGCATGCTGTCCCTACCCTACCCTTCCTACTACAATAGGAACTACAAGGCTCTGCGCCTCCCTATGGGCATTGGGTAAATGCTGACTTCATTTAGAGGGAAGGGGAGGAATATCGAATGGGGATGTAATGATCTGAGTATCTGTACTGATCTGAGTGACTGATCTTCATAACGTTGATCGGATCTGATCTGTATGATTTGTAGAAGGCACTGGTCTGACGTGATCTGAGTCATGTACCACTCTGATCAATGAACCAGATTTATAATGATCTGTATATTGTTGCTCTGATCTGACGCAATCATGACTGCTCATTATCATATATGCACATGCATTTGTGCACTGACCTCTGAGGTGACTAATGTAGTAATGATCTGCTCTGACCTGGTGATCTGTTATGATCTGATCATGGTGCATTCTCATGTACTGATGTTTGTATATGCACCGTTGCACAAATGTACTGACGTACAGATGTACAATTATGCAACCACTCACTGACACTCACTGACATGTGCCTAGATGTACTGCAATGCATTAGTGTATTGCCCATGCTGTGAGCGAGCGGTACCCTCGCTGCACGGGGGGAATATATTGATCTGAGGATCTCATGCTGCACTGATCTGATCTGCAGCGACCCTGATAGACAGCTTCCCTGATCTGCAGCCCTGATCTGCAGTCCCTGCAATACCCACCTGGCAGCTCCCGATAGAGTCCGATTGATTACCCAGCAGCTCCCTAGATGTACGCAAATGACCTGCAGTCCTCCAGCAGGCCCTACAAGCTCTTTAGCTTCTCACCAGCTCCTAGCAACATGGCATCCAAGCTACCGACCCTGGATGACTTCCCAGCACCTGTTTTCATGTGCCCCCTGACTTGCTTGTCATCGATTTTTAATAGGAATGAACACTCTAGGAATTTAAATCCTGTCCTGCCATGTACTAACACAGCAGTTTGACTAAGTTTTCTTGCCACCTCTGGCACCTCTAGTGACATGCTGTTTTCAAATCTGATTTCTCAGAATGTACCTCCCCTCTGGAAGACAGTTATATTTACTGCCAAGCCCACCTTCTTATATCTTATAAACGATACTGGAAGTACCTCATCATATCCTTCCATCTGGACTGATAGTTATGAGCTAGCGGGGAATGTCTACCTTAAGTTATTTCTCATAATGTCATCCGTAATTTGTGGCAATCCACCGACACCAAATGGTGGCAAAAAATACAAATCCACAAGGCTAGGTGGGGACGCTTATGGACTAGAAAACTGGCGTACAGATACAAACGCCCCTATGGTACCAGCACTAGCCCCCCCTCTGATGATAACTGCCCTCTTTGTCGCAAAGCACAGGACGGAGCTGGCCATATTCTTGCTGGGTGCAGCCACCCTGTCTTCAAAGGAATGTATATTAACAGACATAATAAGGCAGTCCAACTCATCCAAAAGGCAGTAGCCAAAGGAGCTCTGGGGGCTCTCCCCATGTACATGGATGCAGGCACTTGTGAAGCGACCTCCGACATTCCCACGAGACCCCCAACCACCCTCAACCCCCTGATCTTCCCCAAGCCACATGGGATAAATACAGGCCTGATCTCCTCATTGACGACGCATCCAAACCAAGAAAAGCCTACCTAGTTGAACTGGGCTACTGTTCAGACACTAACCACCAAATCAAATTCCAGGAAAAGAGCGTTCAGCATAAGGAGCTCTAAGGTATCCTTCAACAACAAGGATTCCTTGTCCACTACCTAGTCTTCACAATAGGTACCACTGGTACCATACCAATCACAACTCTTACCAACCTCTCCACCTTAGGGATCAGTCGCGAACATGTAGACAAACTCATATCTAAGCTGCACAGAGAATCTATCGCCTCCTGTACCAGCATTCTTGCCACACGTCGCATGAAGGAGTCCCTCCCGCCTGGAGGGTAACACTTACTATGTCTGCCATGGTGACTTTCCCCAGCTGCGGCGTACGGGAGGGTCCCCTTAACACCACGCCCCTCCAGGCGTTTTTTTTTTCATGAGACCAGCATTGTTTATTGCTATCTCTGGTTGCAATTATAATTTATAACATTATTTAGCAATGCTCTTTTCACAAAATCATTTACATTTTCTGGCCCTCTGTAATAATATTTTCTACTGCCAAAGCCGGCGAGGAGCCAAATTGCTGGCTGAAGCTATGTAACCAAGTTCAAGTTCAAGTTTTCACAAAATTATCGTCTCTTCCGATCAACGCTACTATTCCCAAAGCCCATACATTGTAGCAACCATTGAGCTCATGTAGTTGACCCATCGATTGCATTGAGGACCAAGTCGGTAGAGGTGTTCTCTTTAACTCCAAGAGCCCTTTTCATAAACTTATTCTGAATACGGTAGTTCCACATTTTCCTTCGAGACTGTGAGAAGTATTAATATTACCCAGACGGCCAGGAGCCCACACTTCACACCCGTAATGAAGGATAGGTTGTATAAGTGTGCCATACAGGTAACTGTTAGTGGTAACTTAGGATATTGGCATTTGCGAGATCCATATCGTTGCACTGTTTCCAGATCGTATGAGTAGCCCTGTTGGCGGCAACACGTTGTCTCTCACCGGCATTGTGTTTGCCACCATTCCTGCCGTGTTTCCCCTTAACGAGAAGACCTAAATACACAAACTCCTCCTTAATGGGAAGGTCTTGGCCTTTAAACTGCCATTTATAGGTCATCCTTCCATTTATAAGGTCGCTATTCAATACTACAACTTCAGATTTATATATGTTTACTTCCATCGTATCTAGAAATTTGGTAATAAATAGTTGTTGCAGTCCGGGGGTAGACCAAATAGGCTGAAGGAACTTGCCCAGCCCTCACAGAAGGGGCTTTAACGAGAAACACTGATGAACTGAACCCCAAACGATTGTTTTAACGATGGGGCCAGCCTGACTTCGTGCTACAGTGAACATTTAATTCAAGGATTCATCCAAATAAGTAGAACTCGCACGAGATAACTGAACACCTGTGTGCAGTCCATAAATTAAATGGAAAGGAATAAATCGAATTAAAATAATACAACATTAAATACAATTCAATTTAATTAATATATTACATTGAATTAAGGATTCGAATAATTTCATTCGGGACGCGCCTCCAGGCGCCCTTAATAGGTAAACAGATGCAACCTGTGTGCAGCAGGGTACTTCAAATGGCCAAATTGGCCAGCGCTTTAGCGCACTTGAACACAAAACAAACTGCGCTTTTTAGTGCAAAAAGCGCAAAATTTGCTTGCTGCGCCCACAGGTGGTTGCAAAAAACTGCACTTAAAGCGCAGAGGGGGTCTAAAATTCAGCGCTCATAAGCGCAAAAGCGCGCGCTTTGAATTACCCTGGTGTGCAGTCCACCCTCATCAAATTTCTCACCAGATTAAGTGGAAGGGTTCGCAGGCCGGTAGACAACACCATTTTTTAATTGGAAATTTTGAACTTGAATTCCAAAATTTGAAATCCTGCGATTTTTGCTCTTTCTGGATTCTGGGCAATTGGCTCCAGAACCAATATTGCGATGAAAAGGGGTGGGGGGTGGGGGTGTTTTTTCTGTGGAACAGGCCGGAACAGGAGATATTTTCTGGCGAGGGTCTTCAACACACACAGATCAAACCACGCCAGGTTTTGGCTTGGCCCTTGTCACCTCTCAGCGTAGCTAACGACAACATGTGGCTCGAGGCACTCCTATCTTTAACAATGACGAGGCTTGAGGTTGAGGGTGCCAGCCCATTTGCTTGCACTGTGGCCAGCTTGAGGTTGAGGGGGCCAGCTTGAGGTTGAGGGGGCCAGCCCGTTTGCTTGCACTGGGGCCAGCCTGAGTTTAAGGGGGCCAGCCCGTTTGCTTGCACTGGGGCCAGCTTGAGGTCGAGGGGCCAACCCGTTTGCTTGCACCGGGGTCAGCTTCGGATTAAGGGGGCCAACCCGTTTGCTAGCACTGGGGCCACCTTGAGGTCGAGGGGGCCAACCCGTTTGCTTGCACCGGGGTCAGCTTCGGATTAAGGGGGCCAAACCGTTTGCTAGCACTGGGGCCACCTTGAGGTCGAGGGGGCCAACCCGTTTGCTTGCACCGGGGTCAGCTTCGGATTAAAGGGGCCAACCCGTTTGCTAGCACTGGGGCCACCTTGAGGTCGAGGGGGCCAACCTGTTTGCTTGCACCGGGGTCAGCTTCGGATTAAGGGGGCCAACCCGTTTGCTAGCACTGGGGCCAGCTTGAGGTTGAGGGGGCCAGCCTGTTTGCTTGCACCGGGGCCAGCTTCAGATTAAGGGGGCCAACCCGTTTGCTTGCACTGGGGCCACCTTGAGGTCGAGGGGGCCAACCCGTTTGCTTGCACCGGGGCCAGCTTCGGATTAAGGGGGCCAACCTGTTTGCTAGCACTGGGGCCAGCTTGAGGTTGAGGGGGCCAGCCTGTTTGCTTGCACCGGGGCAAGCTTGAGATTAAGGGGGCCATCCCGTTTGCTAGCACTGGGGCCACCTTGAGGTTGAGGGGGCCAGTCTATTTGCCTGCACCGGGGCCAGCTTGAGAGGGGGCCAACGACCAGCCGAAGCTAATGCTACATCTTCGGATTAGAATTCAGTCGAAGTCCTTTGGCGTCCTGGAACCTCAGGCTGCGTGGGGGCATCTGTAAAATATGAAAGTGAGGTTTGCTTTAATATGTGAAGGCTGAGTCTGGTGGTGGTGGTGGTGGGAGGGGTGGGGTGGGTTGTATTTGGATTAGATGTCAGTCGATGTCCCTTTGCGTCCTGGAGCCTCAGGCTGTGTGGGGGCATCTGCAAAATAAATAAGTGAGGTTTGCTTTAATATGTTAAGGCTGAGTCTGGTGGTGGTGGTTGTGGTGGTGGTGGTCGCGTTGGTGGTGGGTAATGGTGGTGGTGGTGGGGTGGGGTGGGGTGGGGTGGGGTGTATTTGGATTAGATGTCAGTCGATGTTGCTTGGCGTCCTGGAACCTCAGGCTGCGTGGGGGCATCTTACATTACATTACATTACATGTTAAAGTCTACTTGACACCGCGAGGATGTATGAGACTCTGTGCTTTAAACAAAAAGAAGAAGCACCCACAAAGCAAAAAACCCCATTACATCAGGGGTGTGTCGAGGACAAACAAACCAAGCTCCCAACCACCGTTTTGGTGGCGTAGGTATTAAACCCCCTAGAGCCGGACCCGGATCTCAACCACTTACAGTGGCGGAGGTAAGAAGCTAACAAATGAGAAGTCACAAGAAGAAAAGAAAAAAAAGGGATAATAAATAACGGTGCCACTAAGCAGTCCAGGGCTTCCTGTCTTGCTCTTCTACAAGTAGAAAGATAGTCGGCTAGGTTGCTCCAGAAAGTCTTAGTGCCATTTCCATTCAGAAAGGTTCTGAATGTGGAATCGCAGAATTCCACATTCCATACGGTTAAGTCGGCATCCTCATGGACATGCCTATAAATATCTGTAAACAGCTTCTGGTAGCGGAGGCGAATATATCTGTAAAATATGAAAGTGAGGTTTGCTTTTATATGTGAAGGCTGAGTCTGGTGGTGGTGGTGGTGGTGGTGGTGGCGGCGTTGGTGGTAGCGTTGGTGGTGGGTAATGGTGGTGGTGGTGGGGTGGGGTGGGGTGGGGTGGGTTGTATTTGGATTATTTGTCAGTCAAAGTCCCTTTGCGTCCTGGAGCCTCAGGCTGTGTGGGGGCATCTGCAAAATAAATAAGTGAGGTTTGCTTTTATATGTGAAGGCTGAGTCTGGTGGTGGTGGTGGTGGTGGTGGTGGTGGTGGTGGCGGCGTTGGTGGTAGCATTGGTGGTGGGTAATGGTGGTGGTGGTGGGGTGGGGTGGGGTGGGTGGGTTGTATTTGGATTAGATGTCAGTCGATGTTGCTTGGCGTTTTGGAACCTCAGGCTGTGTGGGGGCATCTGCAAAATATGAAAGTGAGGTTTGCTTTAATATGTGAAGGCTGAGTCTGGTGGTGGTGGTGGTGGCGGTGGTGGCGTTGGTGGTAGCATTGGTGGTGGGTAATGGTGGTGGTGGTGGGGTGGGGTAGGGTGGGGTGGGTTGTATTTGGATTATTTGTCAGTCGAAGTCCCTTTGCGTCCTGGAGCCTCAGGCTGTGTGGGGGCATCTGCAAAATAAATAAGTGAGGTTTGCTTTTATATGTGAAGGCTGAGTCTGGTGATGGTGGTGGTGGCGGTGGTGTTGGTAGTGATGGTGTTGGTAGTGATGGTGGTGGTGATGGTGGTGTTGGTGTTGGTGTCGGTGTTGGTGTTGGTGTTGGTGGGGTGGTCTTGGATTAGAATTCAGTCAAAGTCCCTTGGTGTCCTGGGTACTCAATCTGTGGTGGTTGGTGGTGGTTGTTGTTGTTGTTATTGGTGGTGGTGATGGTGGTGGTGGTGGTGGTGTGTTTGGATGAGATGTTAGTCGAAGTCAGGCCGCATCAAGAAGCAAAAGATTGAAAAATATTAGACGGAGCGCCATGCAAAGGGATCCAAGGATCAGCAGATGACCTCGGAGGAGAGGAAGTTGTCATTTAAATATCTTCCAGTCGTAACATGGGAGGCAGATGTCTACACGAAATTGACGGGCGCACTTGTGACTAAGCGAATCGGCGCTTAGGGATTTCGATTCTGGCTGGGCGGAAATTGGCTGGGCGGGAAGTCGGTTAAGTCGGTTACTCGATGACACCACCACGACCACGACCACGACCACAACCATGATTTCTTTTTATATACATATATCAAGGGGGGGGGCGAAAAAAAGTGAAATACACCATCCCCAAAAAGTGCTGTCCCTTCAGCAGACCCCCCCCCCCCCCCCCCGGCTCCGGAACCCACTGTATAGCTAGTATTTCAGCCACCACTTAGTGTTATGGTGTCTAATTATGCTCATATTCCAGGATTTTTAAAGGCCTATCCATTGAGGTTGGTCTCGAGTCCATTGGGGATGTTTGAAGCATAGAAAATCATCATCATCAATGTTACATTGTTTGGTTGGGCTTGGTCAAAGTTGAATCGATGAACCTAGCGATGTTTCCAAGTCTCAGATCGAGTTGACTTCGGGAGCAGTTGTGGTTAACAGGATTGTTCTTCGGCCGAACTGAATACATGCTCGCTAAGAAGAAGCTTTAGTTATGTACAGTTGCGATTGCGCAGGTTCAGCTTTTTCAGTGGGGTCGACTATCGATCACAGCTGAGGTGGCAGGGAAGCAGGTCCGATGTTTTTAGCGGAGTCGGATGATGCGCAAACGTTGTCGATGCTCTTCGTCCCGTTTGCCTTTCAGCTATGGCTAAGCCCACAGCTGAAGTGGAGGGAGGCAGATATGGAGTATGTGTGTGCTGGTGGGTGCTTGTAGGAGGGAGGGGAGGGATGAGAGTGGGGAGAGGGTGGGGGCTGGTAGGATGGCTTGGGTGGGGGAAGGTATGGAGTCAGGAAATATGTCAGGAAGAGTAAGGGAGTGTGTTTGTGGGCGGGGGTAAATGGTTGGGTGGGGGTGGGGGTGGAGATAACTGGGGGGGGGGGGGGAGTACGGTGGTGTTTGTGTGCTTGTGGGTGCACAAGGGACACCATCGCAAGGGATATGCGTCCGTCAATGTTTTAAGTTGCATGCACTGCAGAGAAAACCGTTTTGCAACCCAGCCCAAAACAGGTGTGGCCAACGGGAGAGAAGGGGGGAGGGGGCGGATAATGGTTTGGTGGTGGTGGTGTGTGAATGGGGGGGGGGGGCTTCAAGTGTGAACCATTATGTAACCAGCCCTAAATAGGTGTGGCCAAAGGCCAAACGGGCACCGTACTATGATTGGGGGGGGGGGGGGGGGGGGGGGGTTACCAGCATGTCGTATCGGGCAGTACCTCGGATCGGGCAGCGCGGGCATCACGTCGACGCTTGTTGGCTATTTCCCTGTCTTCCTTGCTCAGGCAAGCTCGCTTTGAGCGCTGGCTGGCGGTGTTGCGAGCCCTCCTGTCCATTAAGACCGTTGGCATGCATCATGGTCGCATGCTCCGTGAAGAAGTAATGAACTGAAACGATTATTCTGAGCGCCATACAAAGCGAGGGTCAGCCGATGACCTCCGAGGAGAGGATCTTCTGGATCTAAATTGCTTGCAGTCATAATATGGGAGGCAAATGTGGGGATAAAATGAGCGTGTGCGCTTAGCTTTGCGCATCTGCAGTTTGGGTATTTGCAAATTTCGCTTGGCGGGGTGTTGCGAGTTGGGTTTGACGGAAAGTCGGTTGCAAGTCGGTTACACTTCGCACGCCCATGGCACGTGGGTACGCGATGATGACACCACCACGACCACGACCACGACCATGATTTCTATATATATATACATATTATATACATAAATACATATTAAAACTCACCGGCAAAAACGCAGCAACAAATCCTTTGAAGTCGAGCACAGCCTTGGATTCCACACCAACACTGCTCCCTGACATGGTCCTCAAGGAACCATGCTCGGACCTTGCAAAGGAGGACTTCATGTGAGATCCCCGCAGTGTTGTTGGTGCAGGTGGGGAGGGGTTGGTCTCCTGGGGGTCCTGGATGGTGAGTGGGACGGGGAGTGAAAGGGGGGGAGGGGGTCCTGGGTTGGTGAGTGGGACGGGGAGTGTCGGGGGGGGAGGGGGTCCTGGGTTGGTGAGTGGGAAGGGTGGTCTCCAGGGGGTCCTGGGTTGGTGATTGGAACGGGGAGTGTTAGGGGGGAGGGGGTCCTGGGTTGGTGAGTGGGAAGGGGAGTGTTAGGGGGGGGGGGGGGGGGGGGGTCCTGGGTTGGTGAGTGGGAAGGGGAGTGTTAGGGGGGGTCCTGAGTTTGTGAGTGGGATGGGGAGTGACAGGGGGGGGTCCTGGGTTGGTGAGTGGGAAGGGTGGTCTCCAGGGGGTCCTGGGTTGGTGAGTGGGACGGGGAGTGTTAGGGGGGGAGGGGGTCCTGGTTGGTGAGTGGAACGGGGAGTGTTAGGTGGGGAGGGGGTCCTGGGTTGGTGAGTGGGACGGGGAGTGTAAGGGGGGGAGGGGGTCCTGAGTTGGTGAGTGGGAAGGGTACTTTTTTGGGGGGGGGGGGATGGGGATTGGGATGGGGAGTGGGATGGGGAGTGTTAGGGGGGGGGGGGGGGGGGGGGGATCTGGGATGCACTAGCAGGTGCGGGAAGTGGGATGGGGAGTGTTAGCGGGGGTCAACACAGTCAACGCAGAAGGGGGGGCTCCGCCCAAAACACTGTTACACACTGCTATGACATTCTTAACTACCTTAGATGCAGACTCTACATTTGTGTCGGGCAGTAGCTGTGATTGTAGTTGAATCTGTAGCTAAGTCTGTAATCTGACTCACCTTTGAGGCAGACTCTGCATTTGTGTCTGGGGCAGTAGCTGATAATGTAGCTGAGTCTGTAGCTAAGTCTGTAATCCGACGCACCTTTGAGGAAGACTCTACTTTTGTGTTCGGGGAAGTAGCTGTGATTGTAGCTGAGTCTGTAGCTAAGTCTGTAATCTGCCGCACCTTTGAGGTAGACTCTACATTTGTGTCCGGGGCAGTAGCTCAGATTGTAGCTGGGTCTGTAGCTGAGTCTGTAATCTGACGCACCTTCGAGGCAGACTCTGCATTTGTGTCCGGGGCAGTAGCTGAGATTGTAGCTGAGTCTGTAGCTGAGTCTGTAATCTGACGCACCTTTGAGGCAGACTCTACATTTAGGTCCGGGCAGTAGCTGAGATTGTAGCTGAGTCTGTAGCTAAGTCTGTAATCTGACGCACCTTTGAGGCAGACTCTACATTTGTGTCCGGGGCAGTAGCTGAGAATGTAGCTGATGGTTCCGGAGCCACAGGAGGCACGCCACTGCTTGAATGCCTAACCACTCCCGAGGTGGACACCTTCGGCGTTCTCGAGGTAAGCACTCCTGAGGTTGACACCTTCGGTGTTGGTTGTTCACGCTCTGTTGCGTTTTCTTCGAAAAGGCTGCGAAGAAAGAAAGAGTGTGTGTGTGTGTGTGTGGGTGGGGGGTGGGGGGTGGGGGGGGGGAGGGAGCACAGTTGTATCATATATCATGGTAGGGACACCTTAGGTGTTGGTTGTTCACGCTCTGTTGCATTGTCATCAAAGAGGCTGTGGAGAAAGAGAGAGGGTGTGTGTGTGTGTGGTGTGTGGTGTGTGTGTGTGAGCTTGTGTGTGTGTGGTGTGTGTGTGTGTGGTGTGTGTTGTGTGTGTGTGTGTGTGTGTGTGTGTGTGTGTGTGTGTGTGTGTGTGTGTGTGTGTGGTGTGTGTGTGGTTTGTGTGTGTGTGGTGTGTGTGTGGTGTGTGTGTGTGGTGTGTGTGGTGGTGTGTGTGTGTCTGTGTGTGTGTGTGTGTGTGTGTGTTGTGTTGTGTGTGGGTTTGTGTGTGTGGTGTGTGTGTGGTGGTGTGTGTGTGGTGTGTGTGTGTTTGTGTGTGTGTGTGTGTGTGGTGTGTGTGTGTGTGTGTGTGTGTGTGGTGGTGGTGGTGGTGGTGGTGGTGGTGGGGGGGGGGAGGGAGCACAGTTGTATCATCTATCATGGTAGGGACACCTTCGGTGGTGGTTGTTTTCAGCTCTGTTGCGTTGTCTTCAAAGAGGACTGTGGAGAAAGCAAGAACGAACGACTCAGAATGAGTGTGTGTGTGGTTTGTGTGGTGGGGGAGTGTGTGTGGGGGGTCGGGTGTGGGGGGGTTGGGTGTGTGTGTGGGGGCACGTTGATTGGTCGGTGGCGGTTGGGTGTTGGTGTGTAGGTGTTGGTTGTTCCGCGCTCTTAGTTGCGTTGTCTTCAAAGAGGCTGTGGAGCACGCGAGGAGAGAGAGTGTGTGGTGTGTGGTGTGTGTGTGTGTGGGTGATGTGTGGGGGGGGGGCACGTCGGTGGTCAGGTGGCCGGTTGGGTGTTGGTGTAGGTGTTGGTTGTTCGCGCTCTGTTGCGTTGTCTTCAAAGAGGCTGTGGAGAAAGAGAGAGTGTGTGTGTGTGTATGTGTGTGTGGGGGTGGGGGCGAGGGGGGGAAGGAGCACAGTTGTATCATATATCATGGCAAGGACACCTTAGGTGTTGGTTGTTCATGCTCTGTTGCGTTGTCTTCAAAGAGGCTGTGGAGAAAGAGAGAGAGAGTGTGTAGTGTGTGTGTGTGTGTGTGTGGTGGTGGTGGTGGGGGGGGCACGTCGGTGGTAGGTGGCCGGTTGGGTGTTGGTGTAGGTGTTGGTTGTTCACGCTCTGTTGCGTTGTTGTCGAAGAGGCTGCGAAGAAAGGAAGAAATAAAGAAAGAGTGTGTGTGTGGGTTGTGTGTGGGTTGTGTGTGTGTGTGTTGTGTGTGTGTGTGTGTGTGGTTTGTGTGTGGTTTGTGTGTGGTTTGTGTGTGTGTGTGGTGTGTGTGTGTGTGTGTGTGGGGGGGGTGGGAGTCGATGTTAATGTGTGGGTGGGTGTCGGTGGTGTGGTTGGTTGGTGGGGGTGGATGGGGGGCCAGGGGCGGGGAGGGGGCCCCGTTTGTCTCATCCTCTCCTGGTCGGGCAAACCTTCGTGTTGGGTTGCCTCTGCTCTGTTTTGCGTTGTCTTGCGTGTGGGTGTGGGGTGGGGGGGTGGGGGTGGGGGGGGGGGGGTCCCCCCGGGGTAGTAGTGGGGGGGTGGTGGTGGTGGTGGTGGTTTGGGTGGTGGTGGTGGTTGAATTGGTGGTGTGGCTGGTTGGGGGGATGTGCGGGGGGCCGGGCGCACCGTTGTCCCTCTCTCATGGTAGGGACACTGAGGTGGTTTGGTTGTTGTTCTTCTCTGTTGCGTTTCTTGGTGGTGTGTGTGTGTGTGTGTCAAGTGTGTTGGTGAGTGGGAGGGTGCTGGGTGCGCCATGCGCGTCTGTGGTCGGTGGCTGGTTGGGTGTTGGTGCTGTTTTCACGGCTCGTTTTTGTTGCTGCTTCCGACGGCGGGCTGGGCCGACAGCGGACTGGAAACGTGTTTTGTGTGTGGTGTGGTTGTGGAGGGGGTGTCGTTTTAGGTGCCTATGTTGGTGCTGGTGTTGGTTGTAGGGTGGCCGGTTGGGTTGTTTTGACACCGTCAAGTTTCCCCCGCTCGGTTTGCGTTACTCTTCGCCGAGGGCTGTGGAGCAAGCGAGAGTGGGTTGTGGGTGTGTGTATGTGTGGTTATCGGGGGGGGGGGGGGGGGGGGGGGGGTGGGGGAGGGGGGGGGGGGGGGGGGGGGGGGGGGGGGGGGGGGGGGGGGGGGGGGGGGTGCGGGGGGGGGGGGGGGGGGGGGGGGGGGGGGGGGGGGGGGGGGGGGGGGGGGGGGGTCAGTGTGGTAGGTGTAGGTGTGGGTGTTGCTTTTGCTATGGTGGGTTTTTGTTGGGTTGTTGTGTTTGGTGCGGGGTGGTTGGGTAGAATTTGGAAGTTTTTGGTAAACATCATGTGCTGTCCAAGCTCCCCAATCCACTGAATTCAAAATTCAAAATTTAAAATTTTGAATTCAAATTTACACTAAATGATTGATGATTAGGTGATACAGTCTCGTACATCATGTGCTGTGCAACCTCCCCATGCCACTAAATTTAAGATTCAAAAGAACCCCAAATTATTGACGATTAAGTGACAGTGTTGTACCTTATGTAATGCTGTGCAAGCTACCCACGCCAATACATTTAAAATTCAAATCTACCCCAATTGTTTTATGATTAGGTGGCACAGTGCCGTACCTCATGTAGTGCTACGCGAGGTCACCAGGCCACTAAATGATAAATGATAAATTACCCCAAATTATTGATGATTAAGTGACAATGTCGTACCTCTTGTCGTGCTGCACGAGCTCCTCACGCCACTAAATTTAAAATTCAAAATTACCCAAAATTATTGACGATTCAGTGACACAGTGCCGTTCCTCATGTAGTGCTGCCCAAGCTCCCCATTCCACTAAATTCAAAATTCAGAATTCAAAATCTAAAATTCAAATTTACTATGAATGCTTGATGATTTGGTGATACAGTCTCGTACATCATGTGCTGTGCAACCTCCCCACGCCACTAAATTTAAGATTCAAAAGAACCCCAAATTATTGACGATTAAGTGACAGTGTTGTACCTTATGTAATGCTGTGCAAGCTACCCACGCCAATACATTTAAAATTCAAATCTACCCCAATTGTTTTATGATTAGGTGGCACAGTGCCGTACCTCATGTAGTGCTACGCGAGGTCACCAGGCCACTAAATTATAAATGATAAATTACCCCAAATTATTGATGATTAAGTGACAATGTCGTACCTCTTGTCATGCTGTGCAAGCTCCCCACGCCACTAAATTTAAAATTCAAAATAACCCCAAAATATTGACGATTAAGTGACAGTGCTGTACCTCTTGTCGTGCTGCACGAGCTCCTCACGCCAGTAAATTCAAAATCCAAATTTAACATTTTTTTACTGATTAGGTGACACAGTGTCCTACCTCATGTAGTGCTACGCAAGGTCACCATGCCACTAAATTATAGATTATAAATTACCCCAAATTATTGATGATTAAGTGACAATGTCGTACCTCTTGTCATGCTGTGCAAGCTCCCTACGACACTAAATTTAAAATTATAAATTACCCCAAATTATTGACAATTAAGTGACAGTGTTGTACCTCTTGTCGTGCTGCACGAGCTCCTCACGCCAGTAAATTCAAAATCCAAATTTAACATTTTTTACTGATTAGGTGACACAGTGTCGTACCTCATGTAGTGCTACGCAAGGTCACCATGCCACTAAATTATAGATTATAAATTACCCCAAATTATTGATGATTAAGTGACAGTGCTGTACCTCTTGTCGTGCTGCTCGAGCTCCTCACGCCAGTAAATTCAAAATCCAAATTTAACCTGTCTTTTTACTGATTAGGTGACACAGTGTCGTACCTCATGTAGTGCTGCATAAGCTCCCCACGTCTGTAGATTTAAAATTAAAATTTACCCCAAATTGTTTTATGACTAGGTGACACAGTGTCGTACCTCATGTAGTGCTGGGCAAGCTCCCCACGACTGGCCCCCCACTTTTTGCACGCCGTTTCAAAAGCTTTACACTCTATCTCCCGCAGCCCACTAATGTTTGTGCTTTCATCAACATTTAAAACCACTATATCACGAAACGACAGAGGAAATATCAACACAAACCCCACGGCCACTATACAACCAACACCAACACCCACACCTACCACCGACAACCAACACCAACACCCAACCGGCCACCTACAACCAACACCAACACCCACACGTACCACCGTCACCCCACCAATCACATTGCTATGCTCTTCAGCAAGCATTGAACAATTAGATCATCGAACGACTCAGAGAAACATCCAACACCAACACCAACACCTACCACCGACACCCCCCCAATTGTACCTCATGTAGTGCTGCA
This sequence comes from Chlamydomonas sp. ICE-L, assembly GCA_013435795.1. Taxonomy (NCBI): domain Eukaryota; kingdom Viridiplantae; phylum Chlorophyta; class Chlorophyceae; order Chlamydomonadales; family Chlamydomonadaceae; genus Chlamydomonas; species Chlamydomonas sp. ICE-L. The sequence goes on from JACBWV010000146.1 coordinate 329,263, forward strand.
CAAGCTCCCTACGACCAGCCCCCCACATTATGCACGCCGTTTCAAAAGCTTTACACTCTATCTCCCGCTGCCATACTGTGCTTTCACTCCGATTGCATACTATATCGTGAACGACACCGAGAAATATCGAAACAACAAACACACCAAACCGGCCACCACAGCCAAACAACCAAACACACAAAACCTACCACCGTCACCCCACCAATCACATTGCTATGCTCCTCATCAAGCATTGAACCACTAGATCATTAAACGACTTCGAAAAATATCCAACACCAACACCCAACCGGCCACCTACAGCCAACACCAACACCAAAGCCGGCCACACAACTAACAAACAAACCCCACACTCCCCCCGCCCCCCAACACCAACCCCCCAACGGCACCTACGACCAACACCAACACCCACACCTACCACCGTCACCCCACCAATCACATTGCTATGCTCCTCATCAAGCATTGAACCACTAGATCATTAAACGACTTCGAAAAATATCCAACACCAACACCCAACCAGCCACCTACAACCAACACCAACACCCAACCGGCCACCTACAACTAACACAAACACCCACACCTACCACCGACAACCAACACAAACACCCAACCGGCCACCTACGACCAACACAACACCACAACTACCCCGACCCCCAACCACCCGCCCCCAAACCGGCAACCCACACCAACCCCAACCCACACCTACCACGACAACCCACCCCAGACCCACCGGCCACATAAACTACACCACCAAACACCCAACCGGCAACCTACAACCAACACCAACACCCAACCGGCCACCTACAACCAACACCAACACCTACCACCGACACCCCACCAAACACATTGCTGTGCTCCTCACCAAGCATTGAACCACTATATCATTGAACGATCAGAGAAATATCCAACATTGACACCCAACTGGCCACCTACAACCAACACCAGCACCCACACCTGCACCCGACACCCCCCCAATCGTACCTCATGCTGCACAAGCTCCCACGACTGCCCCCACGCTTGCACGCCCGTTACAGCCTCACGGTCCACTTGGGCCCACATTGCATTCGCCTTTCAACCATGAGTCCTAAACACAAGTGATGAAAACAATGCCCGTGTCGTACCTCAGTTAGTGCTGCACAAGCTCCACGGACTGGACCCCCCCACTCTGCACGCCGTTTTCACAAAGCCTACAGTCCACTTGCCCACATGCATTCTCTATCAACATGCGAACTACAAAAACAAGTGAACTGACCACAGTGTCGTACCTCCGTAGGACTGCACAAGCTAACCACGCATGGCCCCAACACTTCTTGCACGCCGTTTCACAGCCTAACGGTCCACCTCGACCACCATGCAATTCTCCTTTCAACCATGAGTCACTAAACCAGTGAAAATGACCAGTGGTCGACCTCAGGTAGTGTCTGCACAAGTCCCCCAGAATTGGCCCCCCCCACTTCTTGACGCCGTTTCAAAGCCTACGGTCCAACCTGCACACATGCCTTCTCTTACAACCAGTTGGAGCACTACAACAAGTGGAAAATGGAGACAGAGTGTCGTACCTCAAGTAGTGCTGCACAAGCTCCCCACGACTGGCCCCCCACTTCTTGCACGCCGTTTCAAAAGCCTCACGGTCCACCTGCCCACATGCATTCTCCTTATCAACCATTGAGTCACTAAAACAAGTGAAACTGACAGAGTGTCGTACCTCAAGTAGTGCTGCACAAGCTCCCCACGACTGGCCCCCCACTTCTTGCACGCCGTTTCAAAAGCCTCGCGGTCCACTTGCCCGTATGGATTGCTGTGCTCCTTGAAAAAATCCATGCATGCGACGTGAGATAATTGTTGTGGCCCTGGGCCGAAAGAAGGGTGGTGTTGTGGGTGGGGGGGGGGGGGGTTTAAGTGAAACGGGTGTGGGGGGACTGAGGGTGGGGAGCTGAGGAAAGCGAGGGGGGGGGGAGGAGGAGGGGGGGGGGGGGGGGGGGACCTTGAGTGCTACGGGGGGAGGGGGGGGAGGGGAGGCGTCACTAGCCCATATGCATGCTGTGCTCTTCGGAAAACTATCATTGACATGCCACTGTTGAAGGGAAAGTGTTGTGCCCTGGGGGTGGAAGAAAGAAAAGAAGGGGGGTGGGGGGGTGGGGGATTTCGTGGTAACGGGGGGGGAGGGAAGGGGAGGGGGGGGGAGGGGGGAGGGGAGGAGGAGCGATAACGGTGGGTGTGTGGGGGTGTGGTGTGTTGGGGGGGGGGGGGAGGGACGGGAGGGGTTGTGTGTGTGGGGGGGGGGGGGGAGGGTAGGTAGAGATTAAACGGTTGTAGTACTTGTGGTGGGGGGTGGGGGGGGGTGCTTGGTGGGGGGGTGCGGGGGTGGTGGGGGGGCTCGTGTGGGGGGGGAAGGGGGCGGGAGGGGGTGTGTTGTTAGCGGGGGAGGGAGGGGAGGGAGGGGGATTTCTTACACGCCGTTTCAAAAGCCTACGTCCCACTAGCCCATATGCATGCTGTGCTCTTTGAAAACTCAATGGACATGCCAGTGAAGGAAATGTTTTGGCCCTAGGGGGGGGAGTTTGTGCGTGTGTGTGGGGTGGGGGGGGTGTGTGTGTGCGGGGTTGGGGGGGGGGGGGGGGGGGGGTGAGGGGGGGGAGATGTCGAACTCCTCAAAAACGCAATGACATCCGCCCTGCGAGGAAATGCTTGGCCCTGGGGTGGGGGGGGGCGGGGTGGGGGGAGGGGATGTGCGTTGTGGGTGGGGGGGGGGTGAGGGGATGGGGGGGATGTGGGTTGTGCGGGGGGGGCGGGGGTGGCGGGGGTGGGGGGGGTGAGGGGGCGGGAGCTGTCGAACTCCTCAAAACGCCCATGAATACGGAATGCGAGGAAATGTTTTGGCCTGGGGGGGGGGGGGGGGGGGGGGGGGGGGGGGGGAGTGGATTGTGGTGTGTGGGGTGGGGGGGGGGTGTGTGAGGGGGGGTGATGGGGGCGGGGGGGGGGTGAGAGGTCGAACTCCTCACAAACGCCCATGACATACGACTGCGAGGAAAAGGGAAATGTTTTGGCCTGGGGGCGGGGAGGGGGGGGGGATGGGGATGTGCGTGTGTGTGGGGTGGGGGTGGGGGATTGTGGATGTGTGAGGGGGTGGGTGGGGTGGTGGGTGGGGGGGTGGGGGTGAGGGGGGGGGGAGATGTAGAACTCCTCAAAAACGCCCATGACATACGACGCGAGGGCAAAGTTTGGCCTGGGGGTGGGGGGGGGGGGGGGGGGGGGGCGGGGGGGGGGGGGCGAGGGGGTGGGGGGGGGGGGGGGGGGGGGGGGGGAGCGGGGTGGGGGGGGGGTGTGGGGGGGGGGGGGGGAGGAGGGGATCTCAGGACTGACGGGGTAGGGGGGGATGGGGAGGGAGGAGATGGTGGGGAGATGGGGAGGGGAGGGGATAAAGGGGGGGGGATTTCTGCACGTCGTTTCAAAAGTTTAGCGTCACATGGGCAGAGTGTATTGCTGTGAACTCCTTGAAATCGTCCATGACATGCGACTGTTGAGGAAAGGTTTGGCCCTGGGGAGAGGGAGGGGGGGATTGTGTGTGTGAGTGTGTTGTGGGGAGCTCGGGGAGATGTGTGTGTCTGGGGGGGGGGGTGGGGGGGTGGGGTGGGGGGTGATGGGGGAGGGAGATGTAGAACTCCTCGAAAAACGCCCATACATACGAATGCGAGGAAAGTTTGGCCCTGTGGGGGGGGGGGGGGGGGGGGGAGGGGGGGGAGGGAGGGAAGCTTCACTAGGCCCATATGCATTGCTGTGCTCTCTTCAAAAGTCCCATAGCATGGCCTGTGAGGGATGTGTGGGACCTGGCGGAGGGATGGTGGTGAGTGTGTGAGCGCGGGGGCGATGTGGGTGTTGTGTGTGGGGGGGGGGGAGGGGGGGAGGGGGGGGGGGGGGAGGTTGTTCAACCTCCCTCAAAAGACATCATGACATGCGACTCTGGGAAATGTTTGGCCCCTGGGGGAGAAGGGGGGGGGGGCGCTGTGTGTGTGAGTGCGTTGTGGTGTGCGGTGGGTGTCAAATGTTTGGCGCGGTGTGTGGCGGTGTGTGTGTGGGGGGATGTGTGTGGATTGATGGGGGCGAGGGGGTGGTTTGGTGTGAGTGAGTGTGTGTGTGCGGTGTGTGTGTGTGAGGTGTGTGTGTGTGTGTGTGGGTGGGTGGGGGGGGGGGGGGGATGTCAAACGTATCGAAATCATCCATGACATGCGACTCTGTGGGGCAGTAGCTGAGTCTGTAGCTGAGTCTGCAGCTGAGTATCTGTCGGTCCCAAGCCGACAGCCAGGGTTGGCGTTGGCGGGAACGTGGGGTGGTCAGCAGTGAGTTGTTAGCTGAGTCTGCATGCTGAGATCCTGTCGGTCCAAGCGACAGCCGGGTTGTTGACGGACGGTGTGGGTCAGTAGTGAGTCCTGGAGCTGAGTGTGAGCGTGAGGTCTGACCTCGAGTATCTGTCGGTCCCAAGCGAAAACCAGGTTGAGGTAACCCGAACGGTATGTGGGGCAGTGTAGTGAGACGTAGTGAGAATGTAGCTGAGCTACAGTGGTCTGTAGCTGCGTATGTCCGTGTACAACCCGACAGCCAGGGTTGAATGCACGAGAAAAGTGGTTTTTTTTTTCTTTTGTGTGGGGCAGTAGCTGAGACTGTAGCTGAGTCTGTAGCTGAGTATCTGTCGGCCCCATGCCGACAGCCAGGGTTGCTTTAACGCGATACATGTGTGGGTCAGTAGCTGAGTCTGTAGCTGAGTGTGTAGCTGAGTATCTGTCGGTCTCTAGCCGACAGCCAGGGTTGCTTTGACGAGAAACGTTTGTGGGGCAGTAGCTGAGTCTGTAGCTGAGTATCTATATATATACTCGGTCTTTAGCCGACAGCCAGGGTTGCTGCCCATCCATGTGTGGTTCCGTAGCCGAGGTGTCGTGCGTTGTTGTAGCTGAGTAGGTATAGGTCGGTACTCTAGCCGACAGGCCAGGGTAGCCTGGACCAATACATGTGTGGCGCAGTAGTGAGTGTGTACGTTGAGGTTGCAGCTGCGTTATCTGTCGAGGTCTTCTCTAGCGACGCCCAGGGTCGGCCTTGCACACAAACAGGTGTGGGGTCAGTTGTCTGAGGTTATAGTTCGTTTGTAGTGGTGTCTGTCAATCCCAAGCCGATGTCCCAAGATTGCTGGGACACGAAAGTAGTTGACGTACTTGGCTACCTCAAGCTGTTGACGATATGTGGCCCACCCTGTCGTAAACATACACACCACCGTGCCTTAAACCACCTGCTTTCGCACCGAATCAAAATCCCGCATATGTAGGTCACCACGGGGTAGCCAGGGTTGCTTTGACGTGAAAGGGGGGTGGGGGGGAGGGGGGGATGGCTGTGTGGGGGTGGAGGGGGGGGGGAGGGGGGCGGGCTGTCTTTTGGTACCAAGCTGATTTTCAGGATGCTGGTTGGGGGGAGCGGGGGGGGGGGGGGGGTGGGACATGATTAGGGGTCGGTATCCTGTTATATATATTAGTCACTTGTCTTCCATCTATCCTTACTATTAGCCGTCCCGCGAACGCCGCGGCAAGTTCTCAAGAAGAATTTTACGCACCTTTCTTTAGACAATCTGCACCTTAGCGGCCGTCAACACAGTTTTTCAAACACTAATATCATGTTGCCGTCCCTGACACGCTGCAAAGGACAGATTGGTGACAGGTGGCGACCACATGGTGTATTCCAACCCAACACCAGTGCATACACCCAATCTTGCTATCGCAAATAGCGCCTTAACTTTACACGCCTAATCTGTATTCCGGCTGTCCCCAACCTTTGCCCGGATTAGCCCAGGGCTTGTTACCCTTCGCTTCTTTGTGGGTACCACAAAGCGACAGGCCAGGGTTGATTTGACGGTAGGAACCTAATACGACGCCCTACCAGGCGTTATCATTACTATACAAAACAAAACTGAGTGAGCGACGCGCTGTCTACAACCAAAAGTGAAAAAAAACCGTGTGATGGGGGCAGTAGCGAGAATGTAGCTGCCCCGTATGTAGCTCGTGGTGACAGAGTGGTGTTAAAACAAACAGTGGCACCCCCAACGTGTGTGGCAGTAGCTGAGACTGTCAGCTGAGTCTGGTACTTCAGTGGGGTGACGCGTCTGTTGTAAAAACAACCAGTGCATACACCAACCGTGTGTAGGGCAGTAGCTGAGACTGTAGCTGAGTCTGTAGCTCAGTGGTGACGCGTCGTGTAAAACAACCAGTGCATACACCAACCGTGTGTGGGGCAGTAGCTGAGACTGTAGCTGAGTCTGTAGCTCCGAGGAGACGCGTCGTGTAAAACAAACAGGGCATAAAGGAACCTGCTCCTGAAGCGAATCAAAATCCGCATCTGTCGGTCCCAGGCGGATAGCCAGGGTTGCTTTGACGAGATGGGACTCTAATATAACGCCTTACCAGGCGTTATCATTACTCTACACAACAAAACTGTGTGCGACGCGTCGTGTAAAACAAACAGTGCAAAAACCAACCTGCTCTTCGAAGTGAATCAGAATCCGCATCTGTCGGTCCCACGCGGATGCCGGGGTGCCTTGGACGTGTGAAGTGGTGTAGGCAGTAGTAGATGAGTCTGTCGCTCAGTTTTGTAGCTGAGTATTCGGTTTCTCCCTCTTTTTTCTTTGCACTCTTCCCGTCCTTCTTTCTTTTTTTTTGCCTCCTGTTCCAAGCGGATAGCCAGGGTTGCCTTGATGCCGAAGTAGTTGACGCTACTTGGGCTACTCAGGCCTGATTTGATGCTATTTGGCTTACCCCTGTACTGTAACATACACACCAACAGTGCTTAAACCAACCTGCTCTTCGAAGCGAATCAAAATCCGCATCTGTCGGTCCCACGCGGATAGCCAGGGTTGCTTTGACGCGAAAGGGCTCATCATCATCTCCTTCCCTTGCCAGCTTTGCCGGGAGGTAGGATGGTAGAAGAGAGCCGTTTCCTCATCTCAAGTAAGGTGCACATTCCGGTGTGTGATGTGAAAGGGTGGTGTTGTGTCGTGTGTGGAAGGGGGTGTGGGGATTTGCGGTGGGTTTGTGTGGGTGATGGATTTGTGATGGGTGTAGTGTGTGTGTGGTGGGTTGGCTCCTATATATATTATTATATCTAAACTAAAAGCAAAGACATATATAACGCACCCTGATACGGTTAGATCCATGCGAATGGCAACTGTTGGACCATAATGACTTCTCGCCAGGCTGTAAGAGCTGATCCTCACTACTCTGTCCAATTGCAAACTCAAAGCGTCCGGTGGGGAGTGAGTGGGGGGGCGAGGAGGGTGAGTGTGTGGGTGGGGTGGGGGGGAGGGGGTGGCGGGGTGGGGGTGGGAGGGGGAAGGGTGGGGAAGGGGGGAGGGGAGGGTGTAGGGGAGGTGTGTGTCGCGCGAGAGGGGGTGGGAATGTGGCACTGGAGTTTGGTCCTTTGGGGGAGGGGAGGGGGAGCGAGGGGAGGGGGGGGAACGAGGCTGGAGGGTGAGGGGGCATGAGTGGGAGGATGGCGCGGAGTGCGGGGGAGGGCGCGGCTGATCGGGGAGGGGTCTATCCGGGCAGGGGGGGATGAGTTTTCTATGTCTTCTGTAGGTTTCGCCCTTCTCTGCCTTCACCCGTCCCTCTGTTCCTCTCCGGGGCTCAACCCTGCTACCCGTAGGCGGGTTGTATAGGGTTTTCCCCTTGTCGGGGGAGGAGGGGTATGATCTTGGTGAGGTGGTGGGGAGGCAGGAGAGGGGGTCAGGGGTTGAAGTGAGGGGTGTGGGTGAGGGTGTGAGGGGTCTGAGTGAGGGGGTGGGGGGGAGGGGGGGGGGAGGGTAAAGGGCAGTATCGCTCATATTCTACTATATATATAGCTAATATATATATATTATATATATATATATATATATATATATATTATATATATATATATAGATTATGATTATGATAGTATTTTATTAGCAGATATAAATTGTTTAAAGTACCTTAATTGAGCTGTATGGTTTTCAAGCAGGTAATAAGAACTAAGACTAAGAAAGAAGCCTGCAAAATAGAAAAATTAGCAAATTAGAAAAAGAAAACGCTGAATTAGAGGATAGGGAAGAGAGGCATCGCCCATCCTACTAATTATGTATCGGCACAGTCTCGCCCAATAGGCATCATCACGTGGGCCACCACAAATTTTAATCGTAGATTTGTTTTTGGTAGAGCCCTCCCTCCTCGGGGGGAGGCGGGGGAGCCCCCAGATTCACCCTGTTGTCCGTCTGTCCGTCCGTCCGAACAAAGACCGAGACGAAGCCTGACACGTAATATAATAATAATCATAACTAACTGGCTTCGTTCCGCTCCATTCTGTTGCTACCTGTCGTCAACATAGCAAACACTCTCCGCCAATTTTTCGCGACGCTTGCCACGCTGCCTATGAATTGTCACTGCAATGAAAAGTAATGATAACGCCTGGGGGGGCGTGGTATAAAGGGAAACCGTTGTACGCAGGCAGAGAATGGTCTACCACCTCAACTGGACAAGCTAAATCGCGGTTGACAACGCTCAAGGCGACTGTAGGGGGAATCGAACCCCCGACCCTGCTTCGTTTCAACGATTTGGTGTACCACTAGACCAATATATATCACTGAAACGGGCTTTGTCATTGTAACACACATCAGGCGGTCCGCCTCCCAAAGGAGACAAGTCCTATGCAGAGTCGCCTGCGACGCTAAAAATTGGCGGAGAGTGATCGCGAGGGAGCGACAGGTGGCAACGGAAGCAAGTTAGTTACGAGACTGTTGGCTGACGTGTCGGGCTTCATCACGGTCAGATGGATGGATGGATGGTTGGTCGGTCGGTCGGTTGACCAGACAAATGGGTAACACTGGGGGCTCCCGCCCCCCAGAAGGGGGGGCTCTGCCAAAAATAAAATACGACTGATGAAATAACATTTTCCTGCTGCCCTGCTGGAATCCAAATGTGCACGCAGCTTGACGGAGCCAAGGGGGACTCTTATCAACATCATGCCTTCAAAAATAAACTCTAACAAAAACAAATACAATGAAAGAAAGAAAAGAAAATCATCATCATCAATGTTACATTGTTTGGTGGGGCTTGGGGGTCAGAACCTTTGGGCTTGGGCTTGGGGGTCAGCCTTCAAAAACAAAAGATTGCCTACCTTGGCATACCTACCCTTTCCGCTCTCCTTGCCGCCTCAAGTTTCTTTCCATTTTTTTACTATTCTTACCCGGTTCCTAGTTTCTTTTTTCAGTTTGTGGGGGAGCCTAAAAAACCATCATGCTCCTTGTTATGAATTGGATGGTAGGCAGGCTGTGCTGCTGTCCGGTCTCGGCAATGATTTGCTTAGTTTATGTAACGAACCTTCTCTCTCACTCTCGAACACCCCTGTTCCGTGGCAGGGAACTATAGGAAGACAAAATGAAAGGCTGTGTTGTGGGCTGTGTTAGTGGGAATAATAGTGCCAGTGTAAATGGGAAGACCACAAAAAGTATGCGACAGAGGGGAATCAAACTCCCATTGTCCGTTGGCATGCCGTGGTGGTACTACATTTTGTCCAATTTGTCAGCCGCTAAAGCGCAAACAAACGTCCAAATCGGTCGCGCTTTTTAGTCTAAAATCGCAAAAAAAACACTGCGCGTCGTGCGCCCACAGGGAGTTGAAAAAAATCGCAGAAACGCGAGAGGGATCAAAAAAAAACAAGGGTGCGTAACGCGGCTGCCGCGCGCGCTTTGTAGTACCCTGTGGCATGCTACCACTATACCACTACCGCACTGTACCGGCAACACCTGCTGCCACTGTACCGACAACACCTGCTGCCACTATGCTATACACTATACACTATACCACTGCTGCATGATAATGATGCATGATGTTAGATTCGTGGTAATATGAAAAGAGCCAAAAATACTGTTAGGTCGGTTACTGCGAGATCCGTACGCCTAGACCACCGCGGTGGCCTCCAGATTGCGAATGCTACGACTTCGAAATCCGTCCAGCTAGAATGGGTCAGGCACCCAGGCGCTTGCGGTACGCACAGTTGCTGAACTTGCGTACCTTCATGCTTGAGGTTATCCCGTACTTATTCCTATTCCCGTAGTTATTCCTATATTATCCCGTACTTATTCCTCTTTATCCCGTAGTTATTCCTATATTATCCCGCACTTATTCCTATATTATCCCGTAGTTATTCCTATATTATCCCGTACTTTTCCTATTTATCCGTATTATTCCTATTTATCCGTACGTATTCATATTATCCCGTGATTATTCCTAGATTATCCCGTAATTATTCATATTGATCCCGTTAGTTATTCCTCTAGATAGCCCGTACTTTGCCTATATTATTCCCGTACTTATTCCTATATTATCTTGTAGTTTTATCCTACAGTATTTACAGTACTTATTCCTATATTATCCCGTACTTATTCCTATATTATCCCGTACTTATTCCTATATTATCCCGTACTTATTCCTATATTATCCCGTACTTATTCCTATATTATACCGTACTTATTCCTATATTTGCGACAAACCCACCGAGACTCTTTCCTGGACTTGCGACTCAGTCGCGCTTAGTGATAGGGTTTCGCAGAAAACCTTACTTCAACTCTTTGAGCCAGCAATGTCAGCAGCCGAGGTTGCCTCGGATATATCACGCTTGCTCAACCGCCTCCAGGGCATTCCGTTGGATCATATCCCTGTATCAAGGAGTGTTGCACCGAAACAGAGTCCTTCTGTGGTGGACGCGCATACAAACATAAGATTCCCCAATCGGAAAACATGTTTTCCTCATACACCACATTTGGTTTCGGAGCTTGGTCGAGTGGTCGACTGGACGGAAGTTGGGGCCTTCACCAGTACCACGCGGGTTCGGATCCCTTACCGGGCTGGGAATGTTGAGAAACCCTCGCTAGGAGGGGGGAAGGTAGACCCAGACGTGCAATATCAGGAGGGTGGGAGTCGGATTTCGAAAAGGGGGGTGTGGGGGTTCTGTTGGTTGATGCGCGATCAAAATAAGATCCCCAATCGGACAACTCATTTTCCTCATACACCACACCTTTGCTCACCAGGCAGGAGAATGTCACATACTGACATACGGCACTCAACGACACTGCCCCCATTGCTAGATCCCCAGCAGGACGTAGGAACCAAGGGTACCAAGTCAACACTCAACTTTCTACGATTCTCCGTCCATTCACGTTGGAGGAGACCCCCCTTCTGGGAGAAACAACAGGGGATCCCATAGTGGGTCTTTTCCTCTATGTTTTCCCCCTTTTTATTCATCTTTTTTCTAATGTGGGTTTGTCAGACCGGATCTTCCGACATATCAGACCGTCTGACCATGATTGAGCCAGACACGTCAGCCAACTTGGTCTCGTAACTAACTCGCTCCCTGCCACCCCGTTGCTCTGTCGAGATCACTCCCCGCCATTTTTTAGCGTCGTCGCAGGTGACGCTTGCATGAACTTGTCATCAAGATCTTTACCACCCAATTTTCCCTTTACGCAACCACACACAGCGGTTACCCAAAAGCTGCGTTGTGCAAGACACGCTGGTTGTTTGGTGGCGTCCCACCCCAAACCCAACAACATCAGGGCTATTATGCGGGCCAATTAGCCAATGCAAGCCAAAACAGTATCCCACCACCCCCCCCTAAAAAAAAAATTGGGGGGGACTTTTGTTAATAATAAGAACCAAATTAGTTTCCCCTTATTAATATTAAAGGTGACTTGGGGGGGGACTTGTTCACAAGTTAAAATATAAATACTGGAACACAAATAAAGGGGGGGGGGTGTACTGGACTTTACTTATCATGCCTAAAAGTAAAGAAAGCACAGAAAGAAAAGAAGAAAAAAAGCCGGAACAGGTTTTGCCCAAAAGAAAAACACACCAGGGAGCTTACCTTACCGATGTAGTCCAAAAGCATTCAAAAAAAAAATTAAGTACAATTAAAATTAAATACAAGAGGAAAAAAAAAAAAAAAAAAAAAAAAAAAAAAAAAAATATATATATATATATAATAAAATAAAAAGAAAGAAAAAAACAACCAGTTCCGATGTCCAACATCATGCCTACGAAAAAAAAGGAATGAGTTTCGCCCAAAAGAAAAAGACATCAGGTGGCCCACCTTGCCGATGTAGTCCAACTCCACAAAGGGTGTGAAGGTCTCAGCTGTGATCAATCCCATAATGTTTGCACCGCTGGCGACACGGAAGCGACCCCCCACTCGGAGGTTGTAGACAGTAGGCAGCTCATGGTCGGCAGGGTGGGAGTCGAACAGCCGTCGGATAACCTGCAGTGTTCAAAATACAATAGTTTATATATAGAAAAAGATAAACCAGGTGTGACGGTGGGAGCCTTCCTCTCCCCTCAGCACAAAAACACATCTTCTCGCACAGGCAACGACAGGTCAAAATGCATTGGCCCATAGTATGCCCAGGGTCAAAGGTGTCCCCTCCCCTCCCCCCCCCCACCCCCACCCACCCCCCCTCCCCCCTCCTAACAACACACACCTGCTCATGCACAGGCAACGACAGGCCAAAAATGAAGTGGCCCATAGTATGCTCAGAGTCATAATCTTCTCTGGGATCCCCCTCCCCCCTCCCCCTCCTACAACACCCCCACCCCCCACTCATCTACAGGCAGGCCAGGTCAAAAATGAAGTGCCGGCATAGTATGCTCAGAGTCATAAGTCTTTCTCTGGGATCCCCCCTTCCCCCCTCCCCCCTCCCCCCCTCTCACAACACTCATCACTCCATATACAGCAGGACAGGTCAAAATGAAGTGGCCCTAGTATGCTAAGGGTCATAAGTCTTCGCTGGGATCCCCCCTCCCCCCCTCCTCACAACACCCACCCACTCATATACAGGCAAGGACAGGTCAAAAATGAAGTGGCCCATAGTATGCTAAGGGTCATAAGTCTTCTCTGGGATCCCCCCTCCCCCCCTCCTCACAACACCCACCCTCTCATATCAGCAGGACGGTCCAAACATGAGTGGCCGCATAGTTGCTAAGGGTCATAAGTCTTCTCTGGGATCCCCCCTCCCCCCCTCCTCACAACACCCACCCACTCATATACAGGCAAGGACAGGTCAAAAATGAAGTGGCCCATAGTATGCTAAGGGTCATAAGTCTTCTTTCTCTGGATCCCCCCCTCCCCCCCCGATCCTCCACAACACCCACTCCACGTCATATTACAGGCAGGACAGGTCAAAAATGAAGTGGCCCATAGTATGCTAAGGGTCATAAGTCTTCTCTGGGATCCCCCCTCCCCCCCTCCTCACAACACCCACCCACTCATATACAGGCAAGGACAGGTCAAAAATGAAGTGGCCCATAGTATGCTAAGGGTCATAATTCTTCTCTGGGATCCCCCCTCCCCCCTCCTCACACACCCACCCCTCATATCCAGGCAAGGCATTCACAAATGAAGTGGCCCCTAGTATGCTAGGGTCATAAGTCTTCTCTGGATCCCCTCCCCCCCTCCTCACAACAACCCCCACCCACCTCATATACAGGCAAGGACAGGTCCCAAAAATGAATTGGCCCATAGTAAATGCGCATAGCATATTCTTCTCTGGGATCCCCCTCCCCCCTTCCCCCTCCCCCCTCCTCACAACCCCCCCAACTCATATACAGGCAAGAACAGGTCAAAAATGCAGTGGCCCATAGTGCTAAGGGTCATAATTCCTTCTCTGTATCCCCCCTCCCCCCTCCCCCCTCCCCCCCTCCTCACAGTCACAACACCCCCCCACTCATATACAGGCCAAGGACAGTCAAAAATGAGTGCCCATAGTATTCTAAGGGTAATAAGTCTTCTCTGGGATCCCCCCTCCCCCCTCCCTCCCTCCCCCCGTCCCCCCTCCCCCCTCCCCCCGTCCTCACAACACCACCCACTCATACCCAGCAAGGACAGGTCAAAATGAAAGTGGCCCATAGTATGCTAAGGGTCAAAGGTTCCCCTCCCCCTCCCCACCCCCCCACCTCCTCACCACCCCACCTGCTCATCCAGGCTAGGAACAAAAATGTCGTGGCCATATTATGCTCAGGGTCAGAGATCTTCTCTGAGACCCCCCCTCCCCCCTCTCCCCTCTCTCCCCTCCCCCCTCTTCCCCTCACCCCTTCCCCCTCCGTCCTCCCCCCCTCCCCCCTCTCCTCCCCTTCCCCCCTCCTCACAGCCCACCTGCTCGTGCACAGGCAACGAAAGGTCAAAAATGTAGTGGCCCGTAGATATTGCCCAGGTCAAAGGTGTCCCCTCCCCCCCCCCCCCCCCCTCACCACACCTCTTCACACTGCTCACACTCCTACCTCCCCTCCCTCCTCACAACACCCACCTGCTCATGCACAGGCAACGACAGGTCAAAAATGTAGTGGCCCGTAGTATGCCCAGGGTCAAAAGTCCTCTCTGGGCCCAAGCGCCATGTCACCAGCGCCTGCTCTATGGCTGACAGGCCTCTCAAGATGAGCCACATCGCTGTGCTACGGTCTACTGTCAAGGCAAAGAGGATGAGAACCACCTCGACGCGGTGTGGGGAGGCCTGTGGATGGGGGGGAGGGGCGTGAGTGGAGGGTGTTATTGGGAATCTGAGCAGGGTGTGGACGGGAAGATGTTAGGAAGTGAACGGGAAGTGTTGGTGGCGTGGTCTACTGTCAAGGCATAGAGGATCAGGACCACCTCGACCCTGTGGGTGGAGGCCTGTGCATGGGGAAGTGGGTGGAGGGAAGGTGTCAGGGAGATGGTGACGAAGTTTGTGCCAGTACAAGCGCCATGTCACGAGTGCCTTCTCTATGGCTGACAGGTCTCTTAAGATGAGCCACATCTATGAGATGCGGTCTATTGTTAAGGCATAGAGGATGAGAATCACTTCTACACGGTGGGGGGAGGCCTGTGGATGCCAACTTTACCCCACCCATCTACCTTCCACCTTTTCCCAGATTGCCCAAACTTCACCCAAACATGCACAGCGCAAACTCGACCACTCCCACCACCGCCCTGATCCTCAACCACCATACCAACCACCATACCATCCACCTCCCACTCCCAACGCCGCCCTATCAACTCACCTTGAAGCAGTAAACAACAGAGAGAACTTGATCACATGCGCAGTACCGGTTGTTGCTGACCACCTTACCCCACCCATGTTCCTTTTCCTCCAACAACAACTGTACCAACTGACGTCGAAGCAGTTTACAACATAGAGAACTTGATCACATGCGCAGTACCGGTTGTTGCTGACCACCCTATCCTACCCGTATACCTTCTCCTCCAACCACACACCAACCAACTCTTACCCAGCCATCTACTTTCTCCTCAAACCACAACCCTACCAACTCTAACCCACCCATCTACCTTCCACCTTTTCCCATTGTTCTCAAACTTCACCCAAACATGCATCTGACCACCTTACCCCCCCCCCATGAACCTTCTCCTCCAACAACAACTGTACCAACTCACGTCGAAGCAGTTGACAAAATAGAGAACTTGATCACATTCACAGTACCGGTTGTTGCTGACCACCTTACTCCACCCATTTGCCTTCTCCTCAAACTACAACTCTACCAACTCACGTTGAAGCAGTTGACAACAGAGAGAACTTGATCACATGCACAGTACCGGTTGTTGCTGACCACCTTACCCCACCCATTTGCCTCCTCCTCAAAAACAAAACCTTACCAACTCTACCAACCAACCTTACCAACCTTACCAACTCTACCAACCTTACCAACCTTACCAACTCTACCAACCAACCTTACCAACTCTACCAACCAACCTTACCAACTCAACCAACCAACCTTACCAACCTTACCAACTCTACCAACCTTACCAACCTTACCCAAACGCTACAACAACCTTACCAACTCTACCAACCAACCTTACCAACTCTACCACCAACCTTACAACTCTACCAACCAACCTACCAACTCTACCAACCACCTACCACTCTACCAACCAACCTTACCAACTCAACTACAAACCACCTTCCACACCTTACCGACCTACCAACCACCCTACCGACTCTACCACCAACCTTACCAACTCTACCAACCACCTTACCAACTCTACCAACCATACTTACCAACTCTACCAACCAAACCTACCAACGGTCTAAAATCTACCACCAACCTTACCAACTCTACCAACCAACCTTACCAACTCTACCAACCAACCTTACCAACTCTACCAACCAACCTTACCAACTCTACCAACCAACCTTACCAACTCTACCAACCAACCTTACCAACTCTACCAACCAACCTTACCAACTCTACCAACCAACCTTACCAACTCTACCAACCAACCAACCTTTACCCAACTCTAACTAACCAACCAACCTTCCACTCTGAACCAACCTAACCTTCCCAACTCTACCAACCAACTTACCAACTCACTCTACGACCAACCCCCTTATTACCAAACTCTACCAAACCAACCTACACCAACTCTACCACCAACCGTCCCAACTCTACTACCAACCAACCTTACCACTCTACCAACCCAACCTTACCAAACTCTACCAACCAACCTTACCAACTCTACCAACCACCTTACCCAACTCTACCAACCAACTTACCACTCTACCAACCACCTACCAACTCTTACCAACACAAACCTTACCAGACTCTACCAACCACCTTTACCAACTCTACCAACCAACCTTACCAACTCTACAACCACCTTACCAACTCCTACCAACCAACCTTACCAACTTACCACCCAACCTCACCCACTCTCACCACCAACCTTAATACCACTCTAACACCCAACCTATACAACTCTAACCACCACCTTACCAACTCTACCACCCAACCAAACCTTACCAACGCTACCCAACCAACCTTCACCAATCTACCACCAACCTTACCCAACTCTAACCAACCAACCTTAACAAGCTCTAAACCAACCAAACCTTACCACACTCTACCAACCACCTTACCAACTCTACCCACCACCCAACCAACTCTACCCTAACCCTCCCCTTCTACTTGTATGAGAACTTGATCACATGTGTAGTACCGGTTGCCGCTGACCACCCTACCAACGCATCTTGAAGCAGTTGACAACATAGAGCACAGTATCACATGCACAGTACCGGTTGTTGTTGACCACCTTACCCCACCCATTTACCTTCTCCTAAAAATAAAACCCTACTAACTCTAACCTCTCACCTAACCCGCCCATACTACTTTTTAGACCCCAATTGATACATGTGCAGTCAAGTTGCCGCTGACCAGACCCCCTCAACCGTTGTTTCCTTTTTTTCAACGACGCGTCGCCATTTATCACATTTGCGTCCGCACATTCCGTCGAATGCTTCACCATCCGGACGCCCCGCTATCGGGAAGCGCTGCCCCCCAACCCTCCAGGCTCCGCGCTTCGCGCTTCGCGCTCTGCCATGCGATGGCTACACAACTATCCTGAAATCAGGGTTGAGTAGCCCAAGTAGCTACTCAACCAGGACTACAGAAATCTGAAATAAAAAACACTGCCTACCAACTCACGTCAAAGCTGTCGACAACATAGAGAAGTTGATCACATGTGTAGTACCGGTTGTTGCTGACCACCCTACCAACTCATATATTTCCTCCTCCAACCACATACCAACCACATACCAACCACACCCCTACCAACTCTACCCCAACCATCTACCTTCCACCTTTTCCCAGATTGACCAAACTTCGTCTAAACAGGCACAGCCCAATCTTGACCTCTCCCACTGCCGCCTTAATCTAGTCACCTTGAAGCAGTTGACAACATAGAGCACTTGATCGCATGTGTAGTACAACCCTGCCAACTGACCTTGAAGCAGTTGACAACATAGAGCACTTGATCACATGTGTAGTACAACCCTACCAACTGACCTTGAAGCAGTTGACAAAATAGAGCACTTGATCACATGTGTAGTACCGTCTGCTGCTACAAATAGCAGACTGCCGTAGGGCACTAATCTGACGGTCCCCAACGTCGAAGCTGTTGCTGGGCGCTGGGATTTCAAACTCATCGAACTCGACGCCAACAACATTCTTCAGATATGTGGTGAGCTCTCCGTCGGTGCTCGCTTCAGCATCTTCCGGTGGGGCGACCCCCGACACGAAGTCGAAGCTTAGGGAGCCTGGGGTGGACATGAGGGTAGGGGTTTGAGTGTTTTGTAGCGGGCCAAGTGAGTGTGGGTGTGGGTGTGGGTGGGAGTGGGAGTTGGATTGGGGGCGGGAGTGGGAGTGGGAGTTGGGGTGAGTGGGAGTTGGGGTGTGGGTGTGGGTGTGGGTGTGGGTGTGGGTGTGGGGGATAATAAGGGTGGGGGTTAGCATCTTCCGGTGGAGCGACCCCCGACATGAAGTCGAAGCTGAGGGAGCCTAAGGGGTGACAGTTTGAGTTGGGCTGGGGGCAGGAGTGGGAGGTTGGGGTGAGTGTGGGTGTGGGTGTGGGTGTGGGTGTGGGGGATAATAAGGGTGGGGGTTAGCATCTTATGGTGGAGCGATCCCGACACAAAGTCGAAGCTAAGGGAGCCTGAGTTGGAGATGATCGGTGGGGGTGGGGGTGGGAGGTTGGGGTGGGGTGTGGGTGTGAGTGTGGGTGTGGGGGATTACAAGGGTTGGGGTCAGCGTCTTCTGGTGGGATGATCCCCGACACAAAGTCGAAGCTTAGGGAGCCTGTGGTGGGGATGAGGGTAGGGGCTTGAGTGTGTTGTAGCAGGCCAAGTAAGTACGGGTGGGGGCAGGGGTGTGGGTGTGGGTATGGGTGTATTGTCATATTGCTAATGCCGTCATATTGCCGTCCCCTAAACATACATACACCTCCTATGACCCACTTAAAGAGGGGATGCCCCCCCTTCCATCCAGGTGGAGGTCTGTAGTTCCCAGGGACCTTGAGGGTTGACAAGGACATGACAACACGTGTTTTGTGTGGGGGTGTGGGTGAGGGTGGCCAACGGCCACATGGGCTACCGTACTAGTCCATCCATCCATCCATCCATCCATCCATCCATCCATCCATCCAGCAATCTATCCATTCAACTCCTATGACGCATTATTGCATTTGTTTAATAAATTATATAAATAATAATAAAACATACATACACCTCCTATCACCCACCTGAGGAGGGAATGTCCTCCTTCCATCCAGGTGGTGGTCCGTAGTTCCCAGGGACCTTGAGGGTTGACAAGGACATGTCGAACACGATGTTGATCCAGTTACAGTTGGTGGCAGGCTCAGGCTCCTCATAGGCAACGTCCTTCAAACGCGACGCAAGCTGCCTGTGCTCCGTACTTGACAGGCTGAACTCATAGTGGCCTGTGGTAGTAGCCGAGTATGTTTGGTGGGGAGGCCAGGCTATTCGAAGTGACCTAGTAGTGGTGGTGGTGGTGGTGGTGGTGGTGGTGGTGGTGGGGCCAAGCCACTAATACACAGGCCAGGCTATTCGAAGTGACCTAGTAGTGGTGGTGGTGGTGGTGGTGGGGCCAAGCCACTAATACACAGGCCAGGCTATTCGAAGTGACCTAGTAGTGGTGGTGGTGGTGGTGGTGGTGGTGGTGGTGGTGGTGGTGGTAGTGGTGGGGCCAAGCCACTAATACACAGGCCAGGCTATTCGAAGTGACCTAGTAGTGGTGGTGGTGGTGGTGGTGGTGGTGGTGGTGGTGGGGCCAAGCCACTAATACACAGGCCAGGCTATTCGAAGTGACCTAGTAGTGGTGGTGGTGGTGGTGGTGGTGGTGATGGTGGTGGTGGTGGTGGTGGTGGTGGTGGTGGTGATGGTGGTGGTGGCTCAGTTACAGTTGGTGGCAGGCTCGGGCTCCTCATGTGCAACGTCCTTCAAACGCGACGCAAGCTGCCTGTGCTCAGTACTTGACAGGCTGAACTCATAGTGGCCTAGTGGTGGTGGTGGTGGTGGTGGTGGTGGTGGTGGTGGTGGTGGTGGTGGTGATGGTAATGGTGGTGTTGGTGGTGGGGCCAAGCCACTAATAGGCAACGTCCTTCAAGCGCAATGCAAGCTGCCTGTGCTCAGTACTTGACAGGCTGAACTCATAGTGGCCTAGTGGTAGTGGTGGTGGTGGTGGTGTTGATGGTAATGGTGGTGTTGGTGGTGGGGACAAGCCACTAATAGGCAACGTCCTTCAAGCGTGACGCAAGCTGCCTGTGCTCTGTGCTCCGTACTTGACAGGCTGAACTCATAGTGACCTAGTGGTGGTGGTGGTGGTGGTGGTGGTGGGGCCAAGCCACTAATAGGCAGTGTCCTTAAAGCGCGAGGCAAGCTGCTTGTGCTCTGTGCTTGATAGGCTGAGATCATAGGTGGTGGTAATGGTGGTGGTGATGATGGTCCGGCAGTGGTGGTGGTGGTGGTGGTGGTGGTGGTGATTCAGTTACAATTGGTGGTGGGAACAGGCTCCTCATAGGCAACGTCCTTCAAGCCAGCCTCAATCAACCCCCCACGACCCCCTAACTAACTAACCAACACACCCCACCACTAAAAAAATTTAGCACAAGTGCACGTACCTGTGGTGCTGGAGAACCTGGTGGAGGCGTACCACCCTAGCTGATGGTGAAAGACATCAAGACCAGACAAGGTGAACAGACACACCCACGTTCCCCCCCCCCCCCCCCCCCACACACATCCCCACACACCCCACCCACCCACACCACCCCCCACTACACACACACCCCCACCCACACCCCACCGCACAGCCAAAAAAAAAAAAAAAAAAAAAAAAAGCAAAAAAAAAACAAAAACAAAAAAAAAAAAAAAAAAGACAAAAAGGAACAAACACCAAAAAAAAAACAAACACAACACACCCACCAACCAAAAAAAAAAAAAACAAACACAAAAAAAAAAAACGAAAAAACTCCAAAAACACACAAT
The DNA here is from genome assembly GCA_013435795.1 of Chlamydomonas sp. ICE-L. Classification (NCBI taxonomy): domain Eukaryota; kingdom Viridiplantae; phylum Chlorophyta; class Chlorophyceae; order Chlamydomonadales; family Chlamydomonadaceae; genus Chlamydomonas; species Chlamydomonas sp. ICE-L. The sequence continues at coordinate 350,120 of JACBWV010000146.1, forward strand.
ACAAACACAAGAACACATAAAACAAAACCTCCCCCCACAGGCAACCAACTCACAACAAAAGCAACCAACACAGCACCATCATCAGCACCAAACACCAGCCACCAGCACCAACACCCAGCACCGATACCGCACAAAACACCAGCAACCCACACACCACCACCACCACCACCACCACCACCACACACACACAACTACACACACACAAACGGATTTGTATCACAGTGCATATCACATACATATGCACACACATAAACACACATGTCACCCCCCCAACACAAACACACCCAAAGCACCCCCACAATCGACACACAAAACACACCCCTACCCCCAACAACCACCACCCACCCACACCACACACCCAAAACACTTCTACCACACAAACAACCTCTTTCCACACAACCCCACCCACCCACACCCCCACCCACACACAGTGCATGTACCTGTGGGGGTGGAGAACCTGGTGGAGGCGTACAAACCAGCTGATGATGGAGGCACCAAACACACTTCCCCCCACACAAAAACTCCCCAACCACAAAAACTAACACGCACATGCCTGTCAGTGGGGTTGGAGGAACCTGGTGGAGGCGTACCAATAGACGCGGGTGATGGCGAAGCAAATAACACACACACACCTCCCCCCCCCACACACAAATACCAAAACCACACACAAACACAACGCATGCACGTACACAACACACACATACACACCACAAATACACACACGATGCAGTACCACACACCACAACACCACACACACACATACACACACAACATACACACACACATGCAAGCACCTGTGGGGTTGGAGAACCTGGTGGAGGCGTACCACCCTAGTTGCTGATGAAAAGCATGAACATCACGACCAGACAAGGTGAACGAACAAACAGAAACACATGCACACACACACACACACGCACAAGGGCAAACACACACACACCTCACCCAAAAAAGCAGAGAAAAACAATAATAACCAAAAAAAAACAAAAATACAAAACAATTTATTATAAACAGAAAAAGAAAACACACACACACACCACACACACACACAAACAAGGGAAACAAACACACACACCTCCATAACCAACACCAACCCCCCCCCCCCCCCCCCCCACCCCCCCCCCCCCCCCCCCCACCACATCTATCACACACAGGCAACACAAACACACACACAAAAAAACAAGCCTCCCCCCCTTCCCTCCACCCCCCCCCCCCCCCTCCTATAACACACACACTGTCGTTTGTGGGGTTGGAGAACCTGGTGGAGGCCGTACCATCTTAAGCTGTATGAAAGGCAATGAACATCACAACAAGACAGGTGAACAAACAAAACACATAAAATGTGCACCACAACCAAAACACACAAGTACAAACGCACAAACGCCCCCCCCCCCCCCCCCCCCCCCCCCACAGACAAGACTCACATACATATTCAAACACACACACACATCAACACTCACACACAATTAAAACACTCACACACATGCACACACACACACACACACTCTTAAACACTCACACACACACACACACACTTAAACACTCACACACATGCACACACACACACACACACTTAAAGACTCACACACATGCACACACACTTAAACACTCACACACATGCACACACACACACACAAAAACATACACAAATGCTCGTACCTGTGGGGTTGGAGAACCTGGTGGAAGTGTACCAACCTAGCTGCTGGTGGAAGGCATGCACGTCACAACCAGACAGGGCCCCCAGGATTTCTTCGTAGCCGGTGTCTAGGTCAGCTGCTCGAGAGAATAGAAGCACGGCTGCAGTGACCTTGTCGCCTCCGATGGCGAACATGTTGAGAAGTGCTGAGCTCTGGCGGCAGGGCTTGGATGGGTGGTGGGGGAGAGGCTGGCAGAGGGGGGGCGGGGCGGGTGTTTGGTGGGGGGGAAGGGGGAAGGGGGGGAAGGGGGGTGGGAAAGGGGGAGGAAGTAGTGGGGCGGGAAGGGTGGGGGGGAAGGCGGGGGAAAGGGGGGCAGGGAAAGGGGCGGAGGCGGAGGGGAGGAAAGGGGGGGACGGGGGGGGAAAGTGGGGGGAAGGGGCGGAGGAAAGGCCGGGGGCCGAAGGGGGGGCGCAGGGGCAGGGGAGTCCCGGGGGAGGGGAGTGGGCGAAAGGGGGGGGGGGGGGGAGGGAAAGCCGGTGGGGAAGGGGGCGTGAACAGGGGGGACGGCTGGGGGGGAAAAGGGGGGGAAGGGGGGCGCAAAGGGGGGGACAGGGGGGGTGGGCGGGAGAAAGGTGGAGGGGAGGGAAGGCGGTGGGACAGGGGGGGGACCCAGGGGGGGGGAAAAGGGGGAAGGTTGCGGGGGGAAAGGGTGGGAAGGTGGGTGGGGAAGGGCGGACGGGGGGGGAAAGGGGTGGGAAGCCCGGTGGGGCAGGGGCGGGGGACGGGGTGGGGTGGACAGGGTGGGAAGGGGTGGGAAAGTGTGGGACGGGGTGGGAAAGGGTGGGACGGGGTGGGAAAGTGTGGGACGGGGTGGGAAAGGGTGGGACGGGGTGGGAAAGGGTGGGATGGGTGTCAGCGGCACGACTGAAAAGAAGCACGGCTGCAGTGACCTTGTCGCCCCCAATGGCAAACATGTTGAGTAGTGCTGAGCTCTGGCGACAGCTGTGAATGGGGGAGATATTTTCAATATATGGGTGTTGGTGTTGGTGTTGGTGCTGGTGTGGGTGTTGGTGTTGGTGCTGGTGTTTTTGGTGTTGGTGTTGGTGCTGGTGTTGGTGTTGGTGCTGGTGTTGGTGTTTTTGGTGCTGGTGTTGGTGGCTGCCGTGACCTTGTCGCAACCAATGGTGGTGGTGGTGGTGGTGGTTGAATCGAATGGAAAACACGAATTTACCTGAATAGGGAGAAGGGCGTGAGGAGCTGAATGATAGACTAGAATGAACGAACAAACAAACAAACAAGCAAACAAATGAACGAACAAACAAACAAGCAAACAAATGAACGAACAAACAAACAAACAAGCAAACAAATGAACGAACAAACAAACAAGCAAACAAATGAACGAACAAACAAACAAACAAGCAAACAAATGAACAAACAAACAAACAAACAAGCAAACAAACATGTTGGATATACATGGTACCCTTCTCACGGATGTTCGGTTGTGTGGATCTGTCGTTTTGTGGATATTTCTGAAATCTGAGTCTTGACAATTTTCAGATATTTACACAGATATTGAAGCCTGAAGGGCGTGAGGAGCTGAATGATAGACATGGTGGTGGTGGTGGTGGTGGAATGGAATGGAAAACACGAATTTACCTGAATAGGGAGAAGGGCGTGAGGAGCTGAATGATAAACAGCATCTCCTAATGGCTCATGGAATCAGAATCGAATTGAGTTTACATGGAAAAGGTAATGATAACGCCTGGTGGGGCGTGGTGTTAAGGGAGCCCGTCGTACGTGGGTGGGGAGCGGTCTCCTACCTCAACTGGACAAGCTACCATCGCGGTTGACGACGACCTGCAACGCCAAGAGCGACCGAAGGGAGAGTCGAACCCCTGACTCTTCATTCTTATAGTGATTCAGTCTACCACTAGACCAATGTATATCACCGAAAGAGGCTGTTTACATGGAAGCAAGCTTGTGGTGGTGGTGGTGGTGGTGATGGTGGTGGTAGTGGTGGTGGTGGTGGTGGTGGTGGTGGTGGTAGTGGAGGTGGAGGTGGTGGTGGTGGTGGAGGTGTAGGTAGTGGTGGTGGTGGTGGTGTTGGTGGTGGTGATGGTGTTGGTGGTGTTGGTGTTGGTGTTGGTGTTGGTGTTGGTGTTGGTGTTGGTGGTGGCTGTGGTGTATGTGGTGGTGGCGATGGCGGTTGTTTATGAGGTTGCAAGCACTAGGAACATGAATCTATCGAGTTTACCTGAATAGATAGAAGTGAGGTACGGTAATTAATTATTCATTATTGATTTATTATTCATGTATTCATTTAATATTCATTTATTATTCATGTATTAATGTATTATTCATATATTTATTTACTTATTATTAATTTATTTATGTATTACCTGATTAGGGAGACGTATGGTACGGTAACTAATCGATTATAAAATTATAGATTTACTTATTAATTAATGTATTATAAATTGCGTAATAATGTACTTATTATTAATCTATCAATTAATTAATTCACTTGTTATTAATAAATATATTACCTGAATAGGGAGAAGGGCGTGAGGAGCTGAATGATGGACAGCTTCTCCTTATCGCTCATCGACTCAGAGTCGAACTGGGTTTGCATGGCCGCAAGCTTTTTGGGTGGTATGACCTCAAGTACCCGCCTCTCGCGTGCAGGTACGTAGTCTACCAGGAGTACGCCCTTCTCTGGTAACCTGCATTCAAGGTGGTGGTTAAGGCGGTTGTTAGAGTGGTGGTTATAGTTGAATTGAGATTGCATGGCAACAAGCTGTGGGGTTGGTATGACCTCAAGCGTGCGCAGGTACACAGTCTACCAGGAGTACGCCCTTCTCTGGCAACCTGCATGCATGGTGGTGGTTAGAGTGGTGGTAAGAGTCAAACTGAGTTTGCATGGCAGCAAGTTTCTTGGGTGCGGTATGACCTCAAGCCAGAGCCTCTCGCGCGCAGGTAGGTAGTCTACCAGGAGTACGCCCTTCTCTGGTAGCCTGCAAGCAAGGTGGTGGTTAAAGCGGTTGTTAGAGTGGTGGTTAGTAGTGGTGGTTAGAGTGGTGGTTAGAGTGGTGGTTAGGGTGGTGGTTGAGGTGGTGGTTAGAGTGGTGGTTAGGGTGGTGGTTGAGGTGGTGGTTAGAGTGGTGGTTAGAGTGGTGGTTAGGGTGGTGGTTGAGGTGGTGGTTAGAGTGGTGGTTAGAGAGGTGGTTAGGGTGGTGGTTGAGGTGGTGGTTAGAGTGGTGGTTGAAGTGGTGGTTAGAGTCGAACTGAGTTTGCATGGCCGCAAGCTTCTTGGGTGGTATGACCTCAAGTACCCGCCTCTCGCACGTGGGTACGTAGTCTACCAGGAGTGCACCCTTCTCTGGTAACCTGCAGTCATGGTGGTGGTTAAGGAGGTTGTTAGAGTGGTGGTTGGAGTGGTGGTTAGAGTGGTGGTTAGAGTTGAATTGAGATTGCATGGCAGCAAGCTTTTGGGTTGGTATGACCGCAAGCACACACAGGTACGTAGTCTACCAGGAGGAGGCGCTTTTCTGGTGACCAATTACTTGAGTCAATTCAATTCAATTGATTGATTAATCATTCAATTCCAATGTGTGATTAATCAATCAATTATATTCAACTAATTTATTGATTAATCACACACACACATACACACACACACACACACACACACACGCCCCACACTCACTGAGCAGGCCGTTCTGCCTCCTTGCATGTCTTCACATGCCGTCCATCTAGTTTAATGTTTAGGGTTTAGGCAGTGATCTGACACTGCATCCAGTGTACTCAGCTGTTGCGCCTCCACTGTTTAATTGGTTAAATTCAATTAAATAATTAATTAAATAAAATAATAGAGACAATTAAATTCATTACTTCCAATTTAATTCAATTCAATTCAATCATTTGATTGATTACCCCCCCCCCCCCCCCCCCCCCCCCCCCACACACACACACACAAACACACTTACTGAGCAGGCCATTCTGCCTCCTTGCATGTCTTCACATGCCGTCCATCTAGTTTAATGTTTCGCATCAGACAGTGAACTGACGCGGCGTCCAGTGTACTCAGCTGTTGTTATTACACTGGTGGTGGTGGTAGTGGTGGTGGTGGTGGTGGCATTCAGTGCACCACAGTTATTATTTTGGGGAGCTACACGTAGCATCTTCAAGGCAAAACATTTCTCATTGTGACATACGCACACTCATACTCTGCTGACAAAACTTACTATGCCAACAAACGAAAAACGAAAAACGTACTATGCCAACAAACGAAAAACGTACTATGCCAACAAACGAAAAACGTACTATGCCAACAAACGAAAAAAGTACTATGCCAACAAAACGAAAAAACGTACTTGTCAAACAAACGAAAAAAAACCGTACTATGCTTGCCAAACAAACAAAAAAAACGACAATGTTGCCAACGAAAAACGTATATGCCAACAAACGCAAAACGTTACTATGCTGCCAACAAACGAAAAAGTACTATCCCAACAACGAACAACGTACTATGGCTGCCAACGAAAAAACGTACTATCCAAACAACGAAAAAAAGTACTATGCCAAACAAACGAAAAAACGTACTATGCTTGCCAAAACAAAACGAAAAACGTACTATGCTTGCAAACGAACAACGTACTATGCCAACCAACGAAAAACCTTCGTTACTTTGCTGCCCACCAAAAAACGTTTACAATGCTTGCCAACGAAAAACTACTATGCCAACAAACGCAACACGTACTATGCTGCAACAAAACGAAAAAACGTACTATCCACAAACGAAAACGTACTATGCTTGTCCAAAGAAAACGTACTTATGCCACAAACGAAACGTACTATGCCAACAAACGAAAAACGTACATGCTTGCAAGCAAAAAAAAACGTTACTATTGCGTGCAAACAAAAACAGTACTATGCCAAAAAACACGAAAAAACGTACTATGCTTGCCACCAAAAAACGCACAATGCTTGCCAACGAAAAACGTACTATGCCAACAAACGCAAAACGTACTATGCTTGCCAACAAACGAAAAACGTACTATCCCAACAAACGAAAAACGTACTATGCTTGCCAACGAAAAACGTACTATGCCAACAAACGAAAAACGTACTATGCCAACAAACGAAAAACGTACTATGCTTGCCAACAAAAAAAAACGTACTATGCTTGCCAACAAAAAACGTACTATGCCAACAAACGAAAAACGTACTATGCTTGCCAACAAAAAACGTACAATGCTTGCCAACGAAAAACGTACTATGCCAACAAACGCAAAACGTACTATGCTTGCCAACAAACGAAAAACGTACTATCCCAACAAACGAAAAACGTACTATGCCTGCCAACAAAAAACGTACTATGCCAACAAACGAAAAACGTACTATGCCAACAAACGAAAAACGTACTATGCTTGCCAACAAAAAAAAACGTACTATGCTTGCCAACAAAAAACGTACTAAGCCAACAAACGAAAAACGTATTATGCTTGCCAACAAAAAACGTACTATGCCAACAAACGAAAAACGTACTATGCCAACAAAAAAAAACGTACTATGCTTGCCAACAAAAAACGATCTATGCCAACAAACGAAAAACGTACTTTGCCAACAAAAAAAAACGAACTATGCTTGCCAACAAAAAACGTACTATGCTTGCCAACGAAAAACGTACTATGCCAACAAACGAAAAACGTACTATGCTTGCCAACGAAAAAGTTACTATGCAACAAATAAAACGTACTATGCTGCACAAACGGAAAAAAGTTCCTAGCCAAACAAACGAAAAACGTACTATGCTGACACCAAAAAACGAACTATGCCAACAAACGAAAAACGTTACTGCTGTCAACAAAAAAACGTGAATATGCAACAACAGAAAAAAAAAAACGTATAGCTGCCAACAAAAACGTACTATGCAAAAAAAAAAAAACGTACTATGCTTGCCAACGAAAAAAGTACTATGCCAACAAACGAAAAACGTACTATGCTTGCCAACAAAAAACGTACTATGCCAACAAACGAAAAACGTACTATGCTTGCCAACAAAAAACGTACTATGCTTGCCAACAAAAAACGTACTATGCTTGCCAACAAAAAACGTACTATGCCAACAAACGAAAAACGTATTATGCTTGCCAATAAAAAACGTACTATGCTTGCTAACGAAAAACGTACTATGCCAACAAACGAAAAACGTACTATGCTTGCCAACAAAAAACGTACTATGCAACAAAAAAAAAACGTACTATGCTTGCCAACGAAAAACGTACTATGCCCACACAAAAAAATGTACTATGCTTGCCAACGAAAAACGTACTATGCTTGCCAAAAACGAAAAACGTACTATGCCAACAAAAGAAAACGTACTATGCTTGCCAACAAAAAACGTACTATGCCAACAAACGAAAAACGTACTATGCTTGCCAACAAAAAACGTACTATGCTTATAAACGAAAAACGTACTATGCTTGCCAACAAAAAACGTACTATGCTTGCCAACTAAAAACGTACTATGCCAACACACAAAAAACGTACTATGCTTGCCAACAAAAAAACGTACTATGCTTGCCAACGAAAAACATACTATGCCAAACAAACGAAAACGACGAGGCTTGCCAACGAAAAGCCGTACTACCAACAAAACGAAAAACCTATATGTTGCCAACAAAAAACGTTTACAATGCTTGCCAACGAAAAAGCGTACTATGCAACAAACGGCAAAACGTACTTGCTTGCCAACAAACGAAAAAAATGACTATCCCAACAAACGAAAAAAGGACTATGATGCTAACGAAAAACGTGCTGCTATGCCAACAAACGAAAAAACGTTCTATTGCCAACAAACGGAAAAACGTAACTATGCCAACAAACGAAAAAACGTTACATGTTGCCAAACAACAAAAAACGACGACATGGCCTTGCCAACCAAAAACCGTGACTATGCCAACAAACGAAAAACGTCACTATTGCTTGCCAACAAAAAACGTACAATGCTTGCCAACAAAAAACAGTACTATGCCAACAAAACGCAAAAACGTACTCCATGCTTGCCAACAAACGAAAAAAGTACTACTCCCAAACAAACGAAAAACGTACATGCTTGCCAACAAAAAAACGTTGACTAATGGGCCAACAACGAAAAAACGTACTATGCCAACAAACGAAAAAACCGTTACTCCCATGCTGCCACAAAAAAAAACCGTTACTATGCTTGCCAACAAAAAAAAAGTTACTAAGCCAACAAACGAAAAAACGTATTAAGCTGCCAACAAAAAAACGCTACTATGCCAACAAACTAAAAACGTTACTATGCCAACAAAAAAAAACGTAACTCTGCTTGCCAACAAAAAAACCCGACTATGCACAAAACGAAAAAACGTACTTTGCCAAACAAAAAAAAACGAACTATGCGTCCCACAAAAAACGTTTTACATATGCTTGCCAACGAAAAAACGTACTATGCCAAAACAAACGAAAAAAGCTACTATGATTGCAAAGAAAAACGTACTATGCCAACAAACGTAAAAACGTACTATGCTTGCCAACGAAAAAACGTACTATGCCAACAAACGAAATACGTACTATGCTTGCCAACAAAAAACGCCCCTAGCCGAACAAACGAAAAACTTATGTTGCCAACAAAAAACAAAAAACGTCGTACTATGCCAAACAACGAAAAAGTCTATGCTGCCCAAAAAAACGTACTATTTGCCAAAAAAAAAAAAAGTACTATGCTTGACCAACCGAAAAACCCGTACTATGCCAACAAACGAAAAACGTACTATGACTGTCGACCAACAAAAAACGTACTATGCCAACAAAAGAAAAACGGACTATGCTGCCACCAAAAACGTACTATGCTTCTGCCAACCAAAAACCCACGTACTATGCCAACGAACGAAAAACGTATTATGCTTGCCAATTACAAAACGTACTATGCTTGCTAACGAAAAAACGTACTATGCCAACAAACGAAAAACGTTTGTTGCCAACAAAACGTATTATGCAACAAAAAAAAAAAACGTTACTATGCTTGCCAACGAAAAACGAACGATGCCCACACAAAAAAACGGACTATCTCTTGCCACCGAAAAACTAGCGTACTATGCTTGCCAATTTAAACGAAAAACGTCACATGCAAACAAAAGAAAACGTACTATGATTGACCAACAAAAAAACGTTACTATCCAACAAACGAAAAAAGTTATATGCTTGCCAACTAACCAACGTACTATGCTTATAAAACGAAAAACCCGTGACTAGCTTCGCCAACAAAAAAACCGTCACTATGCTTGCCAACTAAAAACCCTCCGTACTCTTGCCAACACACAAAAAACGTACTATGCTTGCCAACAAAAAACGTACTATGCTTGCAACGAAAACATACTATGTCCAACAAACGAAAGACAAAAAAACTTATACTGCTTGCCAACGAAAAAAACCGTACTATGCCAACAAACGAAAAAAATACTATGCTTGCCAACAAAAAACGAACAATGCTTGCCAACGAAAACGTACTAGCTAACAACCAAAACGTAACTAGCTGCCAACAAACGAAAAACGTCTAATCCCCAACAAACGAAAAAACGACGATTGCTGCGTAACGAAAAACGTGCTATTCCAACAACGAAAAACGTTCTATGCCAACAAACGAAAAACGTACTATGCCAACAAACGAAAAACGTACTATGCTTGCCAACAAAAAAAAACGTACTATGCTTGCCAACAAAAAACGTACTATGCCAACAAACGAAAAAAGTACTATGCTTGCCAACAAAAAACGTACTATGCCAACAAACGAAAAACGTACTATGCCAACAAACGAAAAAACGACTAGGCTTGCCACAAAACGTACTAAGCCAGCCAACAAACGAAAAAAAACGTATTATTCTTGCCACAAAAAAGTAACTATGCCACAAACCGAAAAAACGTACTATGCAACAAAAAAAAAACTTACTATGGCGTGCCAAAAAAAACGATCTTATGCAAACAAAAAAACGAAAACGTACTTTGCCAACAAAAAAAAACGAACTATGCTTGCCAACAAAAAACGTACTATGCTTGCCAACAAAAAACGTACTATGCCAACAAACGAAAAACGTACTATGCTTGCCAACGAAAAACGTACTATGCCAACAAACGTAAAACGTACTATGCTTGCCAACGAAAAACGTACTATGCCAACAAACGAAATACGTACTATGCTTGCCAACAAAAAACGCACTATGCCAACAAACGAAAAACGTACTGTGCCAACAAAAAAAACGTACTATGCCAACAAACGAAAAAGTACTAGCTTGGCCAACAAAACGTACTATCAAAAAAAAAAAACGGTACTATGTTGCCAACCAGAAAAAGTACTATGCCACAAACGAAAAACGTACTAATGCTTTGCCACAAAAAACGTACTATGCCAACAAACAGAAACTACTATGCTTGCCAACAACAAACTACTATGCCAACAAACGAAAAAAACGTACTATGCTTGCCAACAAAACGTGCTATGCTGCCAACAAAAACGTATTATGGCTTGCCAACAAAAAACGTACTATGCCACACACGAAAACGTATTAGTCTTGCCATAAACAACGTACAATGCTTGCTAACCGAAAAACGTACTAATGCTCAACAAACGAAAAACGTCTATGCTTCCAAACAAAAAACGTCCTATCACAAAAAAAAAACGTACTATGCTTGCCAACGCAAAACGTACTATGCCCCCACAAAAAATGTACTCATGCTTGCCACGAAAACTCTATGCTTGCCAAAAACGAAAAACTACTATGCCACAAAAGAAAACGTACTATGCCTGCCACAAAAAAAACGTACTATGCCAACAAACGAAAAACGTACATGTGTTGCCAACAAAACGTATAATGCCTATCAACTAAAAACGGTACTATCTTTGCCACCAAAAAACGTACGATGCTTGCCAACTAAAAACGTACTATCCACACAACAAAAACGTAACATGCTTGCCAACAAAAAAACGACTATGCTTGCCCACGAAAAACCTGACTATGCCAACAAACGAAAACGTCACTATGCTTGCGCAACGAAAAACGTACTATGCCAACAAACGAAAAAACGTACTATGCTTGCCAACAAAAACTTACAATGCTTGCCACCGAAAAAACGTACTATGCTAACACCGCAAAACGTACTATGCCAACAACGAAAAAAAGTACATATCCCAAACAACGAACAAACCGTACTATGCTGCTAACGAAAAAACGTTGTTATTGCCAACAAACGAAAAACGTTCTATGCAACAAACGAAAACACGTACTATGCCAAACAAACGAAAAAAAAAAAACGTACTATGCTTGCCAACAAAAAAAAAAAGTATATGCTTGCAAACATGAAAAAAAAACGCAATATGCCAACAAACGTAAAAAAAAGGACTAGTGCCAACCAAAAAAAAAAAGGTATAGGTCAACAAACGGAAAAAGTCTATGACAACAAACGAAAACGACGTATTGAGTGCCAACAAAATGATTCCTAGGCCAACAAACGAAAAACGTCCTATGCCACAAAAAAACGTACTATGCTGCCAACAAAAAAACGTTTACTATGCTTGCCAAACGAAAAAAACGTACTAGCCAACAAACGAAAAATGCTCCTATGCTTGCCAACAAAACAACGCTGCTATGCTGCCAAGAAAAACGCGTACTATGCCAACAAACGAAAAACGAACGTATGCTTGCCAACAAAAAACGGTCTATGCCAACCAAAAACGAAAAAAACGTACTGTACGTTGTGCCAAAAAAACAACCCCGTACGATGCCCATAAAAGGAAAAAAGTAATATGCTTGCCAACAAAAAAAAAACCGATACTATGCAAAAAAAAAAAAAGTACCATGCTTGCCACACGAAAAAAAGTACTATGCCAACAAACGAAAAACGGAACAATGTTGCCAACAAAAAACGTACTATGCCAACAAACCTTGCACCAACGTAATAGCTGCCAACAAAAAAACGTGCTATGCCAACAAACGAAAAACGTACTATGCTTGCCAACAAAAAACGTACTATGCTTGCCAACAAAAAACGTACTATGCTTGCCAACGAAAAACGTACTATGCCAACACACAAAAAAGTACTATGCTTGCCAACCAAAAACGTACTATGCTTGCCAACGAAAAACGTACTATGCCAACAAACGAAAAACGTACTATGCTTGTCAACAAAAAACGTACTATGCAAAAAATAAAAAAACGTACTATGCTTGCCAACGAAAAACGTACTATGCTCACACAAAAAAATGTACTATGCTTGCCAACGAAAAACGTACTATGCCAACAAACGAAAAACGTACTATGCTAACAAAAAAATACGTACCATGCTTGCCAACAAAAAACGTACTATGCCAACAAACGAAAAACGTACTATGCTTGCCAACAAAAAACGTCTATGACAAACAAAACGAGAAACGTACTATGCCTTGCCAACAAAACACCGTACTATGTTTGCCAACAAAACAACGTACTATGATGCCAAATTAAAAAACGTACTATGCAACAAACGAAAAAACGTACGATGCTTGCCAACAAAAAAAAAGAAGTTACTAGCGCTTGCTACCGAAAAAAACCGTCTATGCCAACAAAACGAAAAACGTACTATGCTTGCCTTACGATAACGTTACTTGCCAACCAAACCGGAAAAAACGTACTATGCTTGCCAACAAAAAACGTACAATGCTTGCCAACGAAAAACGTACTATGCCAACAAACGCAAAACGTACTATGCTTGCCAACAAACGAAAAACGTACTATCCCAACAAACGAAAAACGTACTATGCTTGCCAACGAAAAACGTACTATGCCAACAAACGAAAAACGTACTATGCCAACAAACGAAAAACGTACTATGCCAACAAACGAAAAACGTACTATGCTTGCCAACAAAAAACGTACAATGCTTGCCAACAAAAAACGTACTATGCCAACAAACGCAAAACGTACTATGCTTGCCAACAAACGAAAAACGTACTATCCCAACAAACGAAAAACGTACTATGCTTGCCAAAGAAAAACGTACTATGCCAACAAACGAAAAACGTACTATGCAAACAAACGAAAAACGTACTATGCTTGCCAACAAAAAAAAACGTACTATGCTTGCCAACAAAAAACGTACTATGCCAAAACAAACGAACAACGTTACTATGCGCTTGCACAACAATAAAAAAGCGTACTCGAGCCAACAAACGAAAAAAAGTTACATGCAACAAAAAAAAAAGTACTAAGCTTGCAAAAAAAAAACCATCTATGCCAACAAACGAAAAACGTACTATGCCAACAAACGAAAAACGTACTATGCTTGCAACAAAACGTCTCTGCTTGCCCAACGAAAAACGTATAATATGCAACAAATTGAAAAACGTACTATGCTTGCCAACAAAAAACGTACTATGCTTGCCAACGAAAAACGTACTATGCCAACAAACGAAAAACGTACTATGCTTGCCAACAAAAAACGTACTATGCTAACAAACGAAAAACGTACTGTGCCAACAAAAAAAACGTACTATGCCAACAAACGAAAAACGTACTATGCTTGCCAACAAAAAACGTACTATGCAAAAAAAAAAAAACGTACTATGCTTGCCAACGAAAGAAGTACTATGCCCACAAACGAAAAACGTACTATGCTTGCCAACAAAAAACGTACAGCTTGACAAAAAAAAACGTACTATGCTGCCAACGAAAAAACTACTATGCAACACAAAAAAACGTACTATGAGCTGCCCAACCAAAAAACGTCTATGCTGCCCAACGAAATAACGTACTTGTGCCAACGAAAAAACGAATTGCCAACACACAAAAAACGTACTTGCTTGCAACAAAAAAACGTACTATGCTGCCAACGGAAAAAGTTACTATGCCAACAAACCAAAAACGTACTATGCCAACCAAACGAAAAAACGTTACTAAGCTTGGCAAACGAAAAAACGTCTATGGGCCCACACAAAAAAAGTACTAGGCTTGCCAACGAAAGAAGAACGTGACTATGACCAACAAACGAAAAAAACGTAAACTATGCAACCAAAAAAAAACGTTTACTATGCTTGCCATACTAAAAACGTCTCTGCCACAAACGGAAAACAACGTAATATGCGTGCCACAAAAACCGTGTACGATCCCAACAAACGAAAAAAAAGTTACGATGCTTGAACAACATTAAAAACGTCTATGATTGCCAACAAAAAACGTACTATGCCAACAAAACGAAAAAAACGTACTATGCCCAACAAACGAAAAAAACGTACTATGTTGCTTGCCAACAAAAAACGTACGATGCCAACAAACGAAAAAACGTATATGCTTGCCAACAAAAAACGTACATGCCAAACAAACGAAAAAACGTACTATGCTTGCCAACAAAAACGCGTATATGCCAACAAACGAAAAACGTACATATGGTTGCCAACAAAAACGTTTACTATTGGTGCCAACGGAAAAAACGTACTATGCCAACAAACGAACAACGTACTATGCTTACAAAAAAAAACGTACTATGCTTGCCATCAAAAAACGTACTATGCCAACAAACGAAAAACGTACTATGCCTAAAAAAAAGGTACTATGCTTGCCAACAAAAAACGTACTATGCCAAACAAATGAAAAAAACCGTACTATGCTCTGACATAACCAAAAAAAAACGTATATCTGCAACAAGAAAACGTTACTATGCCAACAAACGAAAAAACATACCTATGCTGCCAACAAAAAAAAGTACTATGCCACAAACGAATACACGTACTATGACAACAAAAAAAACGTATATGGTTGCCAACGAAAAAACGTTCTTGCCAATAACGAAAACGTATATGCTAACCAAAAAAAAACGTACTATGCTTGCAACAAAAGTACTATGCCAACAAACGAACAAACGTACTATGCACTAAAAAACGTACTATGCTTGCCAACAAAAAACGTACTATGCCAACAAACGAGAAGCGTACTATGCTTGCCATAAAAAAACGTACTATGCTTGCAACAAAAAAAACGTACATGACAACAAACAAAAACGTTACATGCTGCCAACAAAAAAAAACGTTTTACTATGCCAACAAAAGAAAAAAACGTACTAGGACAAACCAAAAAATAACGTACAATGCTTGCCTACGAAAAACGTTCTATGCCAACAAACGAAAAACGTACTATGCTTGCCAACAAAAAATGTACTATGTTGCCAACGAAAAAAACGTACCTATGCCAAACAAACGAAAAAACAGTACTATGCTTGCCAACTTAAAAAACGTACTATGCCAACAAACGAAAAACGTTACTATTGCTTGCCAACAAAAAACGTACCATATGCTTTTGCAACGAAAAAACGTTACTATGCCAACACACAACAAAAACGTACTATGCTTGCCAACAAAAAACGTACTATGCTTGCCAAAAAAAACGTACTATGGCCAACAAACGAAAAAACGTACTATGACAACAAAAAAAAAGTACTATGCTTGCCAACGAAAAACTTTCTTATGCAAACAACGAAAAAAACGTCTATGCCAACAAAAAAAAAGTACTATGATTGCCAACAAAAAACGTACTATGTTGCCAACAAAAAACGTACTATGTGCCAACGAAAAAACGTAATATTGCCAAACAAACGAAAAAACGTACTAGCTTGCCAACAAAAAACGTACTATGCTGCCAACTAAAAATTTAGTCTCCGTACATGTCCAACAAACGAACTTAACGTATATGCTTGCCAACAAAAAACGCGTTATATGCTTGCCCAACGAAAAAACGTTACTATGCCACACACAAAAAACGTACTATGCTTGCCAACAAAAAACGTACTATGCTTGCCAAAAAAAAACGTACCATGCCAACAAACGAAAAACGTACTATGACAACAAAAAAAAAGTACTATGCTTGCCAATGAAAAACGTTCTATGCCAACAAACGAAAAACGTACTATGCCAACAAAAAAAAACGTACTATGCTTGCCAACAAAAAACGTACTATGCTTGCCAACAAAAAACGTACTATGCTTGCCAACGAAAAACGTACTATGCCAACAAACGAAAAACGTACTATGCTTGCCAACAAAAAACGTACTATGCTTGCCAACTAAAAACGTACTATGCCAACAAACGAAAAACGTACTATGCTTGCCAACAAAAAACG
>JACBWV010000149.1:0-35105 GCA_013435795.1 Chlamydomonas sp. ICE-L
TGTTCCGTGCTGGTGTGTGTGTGGATGGTGTGTTGGGGAGTTGTTGGTGGAGTGGTTGTTCTGTGTGTCCTGTGTGTTAGTGCTGTGGTGTGTTGGTGGTTGGAGTGGAGTGTTGGTTGGGTGTTGTTAATGTGTTGTTTTGTTCCTGTGTTGTTAAGTGCCTGGTGGGTGTGTTGGGGTTTTGGGTTGGTGGAGTGTTGGTGGTGTGTTGTTCCTGTGTTGTTCCTGTGTTGTTCCGTGCTGGTGGTGTGTTGGTGGTGTGTTGGTGGAGTGTTGGTGGTGTGTTGTTCCTGTGTTGTTCCTGTGTTGTTCCGTGCTGGTGGTGTGTTGGTGGTGTGTTGGTGGTGTGTTGGTGGAGTGTTGGTGGTGTGTTGTTCCTGTGTTGTTCCTGTGTTGTTCCGTGCTGGTGGTGTGTTGGTGGTGTGTTGGTGGAGTGTTGGTGGTGTGTTGTTCCTGTGTTGTTCCTGTGTTGTTCCGTGCTGGTGGTGTTGTTGGTGGTGTGTGTGTGGTGAGTGTTGGTGGTGTGTTGTTCCTAGTGTGTTACTGTGTTGCTCCGTTGCTGGTGGTGTTGTGTTGTTGGTGTGTTGGTGGAGTGTTGGTGGTGTGTTGTTCCTGTGTTGTTCCTGTGTTGTTCCGTGCTGGTGGGTGTTGGTGGTGTGTTGGTGGAGTGTTGGTGGTGTGTTGTTCCTGTGTTGTTCCTGTGTTGTTCCGTGCTGGTGGTGTGTTGGTGGTGTGTTGGTGGAGTGTTGGTGGTGTGTTGTTCCTGTGTTGTTCCTGTGTTGTTCCGTGCTGGTGGTGTGTTGGTGGTGTGTTGGTGGAGTGTTGGTGGTGTGTTGTTCCTGTGTTGTTCCTGTGTTGTTCCGTTGTTGGTGTGGGTTGGTGGTGTGTTGGTGGAGTGTTGGTGGTGTGTTGTTCTGTGTTGTTCCTGTGTTGTTCCGTGCTGGTGGTGTGTTGGTGGTGTGTTGGTGGAGTGTTGGTGGTGTGTTGTTCCTGTGTTGTTCCTGTGTTGTTCCGTGCTGGTGGTGTGTTGGTGGTGTGTTGGTGGAGTGTTGGTGGTGTGTTGTTATGTGATTGTTCCTGATGTGGTTACGTGCTGGTGGGTGGGTTGGTGGGACCTTGTGTTGGTGGAGTGGTGGTGGTGTGTTGTTCTGTGTGTTCCTGTGTTGTTCGGCCTGGTGGTGTGTTGGTGGTGGTTTGGTGGAGTGTTGTGGTGTGTTGTTTCCTGTGTTGTTCAGTGCTGATTTGTTGTGGTTTTGGTGGGTGGTGCGTGAGTGTTGGTGGTGTGTGTTGGTTTACTGTTGTTGTTCCTGTGTTGTTCCGTGCTGGTGGTGTGTTGGGGGTGTGTTGGTGGAGTGTTGGTGTGTGTTGCTCCTGTGTTGGTCTGTGGTGTTTGTGTGGTGGTGTGTTGGTGGTGTGTGGATAGGCAAGAGGGTTAGGGAGCAGACAGGACCCTACAATCCAGCATGGTCGGAACATACATACACGGGGATTCAGGGCTGGAGGCCACTCCTAAGCCCCCCCCCCCCCCCCCCCCCCCCCCCCCCCCAACCCACCCCCCCCCCCCCCCCCCCCCCCCCCCCCCCCCTGAAAAAAAAAAACAATCCCCCCACACACACACTCTCTCTACAAACAAACGACCCCCCCCACAAACCAAAAGAAAGCTATACAAAAAAACACTCCCCCCACAGCAGCTCGACAAAACACACGCCCCCCCCCCCAACACACGAAGCGCGCGAAACAAAAACGCCCCCTACCACCATACAGCAGCTCGACAAAACACACGCCCCCCCAAACACACACACTTGCATCGCTGACAAAACGCATAAGCCCCCCCACAACAACACTCATCGCTACAAAAAACACTCCCCCCACACACAACACTATCTGCTACAAACACACGCCCCCACACACACCACTCCCCCGGTCACCACCATCTGGACTGAAAGAAAACATACCCAATCGCTGGCGCATACTGGTACTCCAAATTCATTAGCATGATCCACCCCCCACCCCCTCACACCCACCCACCACTCTCTTACCCCACCCATCCTGGAAACTGCGAAGAAAATTACCCAACCCACTGGACTGAAACACACAACCGAACCCCTGGACTGCAACCAAATTACCCAACCCCTGGAACTGGCCAAACACCAATACCAAACCCCTGACTGCAACAACAACATACCCAACCCCTGTGACTGCAAAAAACATACCACCCCTGGACTTGGACTGCCATACACAACCAAACCCCTGGGACTGCAAAAACACATTACCCAACCAGTGGACGGCACAGTCACAACCCAACCCCGGGAATGCAAAAACACCACCTACCCAACCCTGGACTGCAAAACACTACCACCCCTGGCTGCAAAAACAACTACCAACACCTGGAAGCAAAAGAACACAACCCAACCCTGGAGCAAAAACACACATACCCAACCCCTGGACTGCAAAACACACATACCCAACCCCTGGACTGCAAAAAACACATACCCAACCCCTGGACTGCAAAACACACATACCCAACCCCTGGACTGCAAAACACACATACCCAACCCCTGGACTGCAAAACACACATACCCAACCCCTGGACTGCAAAACACATACCCAACCCCTGGACTGCAAAACACACATACCCAACCCCTGGGACTACAAAAACACACATACCACAACCAAATGGACTACAAAAAACACATACCCCAAACCCCTGGACTGCAAAGAAAAGAGACCAAATACACAACCTGGACTGCCAAAACACAATACCCAACCCCTGGACTGCAAAACAAACATAACCACCCCAGGGCATTACATGGTATCAAGCTTCTATAACCTGATCTCCCCCCCCACCCATCCCCCCACCACACACTTCCCCCCCCACCAAACCATCCTGGACTGCAAAACACACATACCCAACCCCAGGCGCATTACCTGGTACTCCAACTTCCACTTGTTCAGATCCCCGTCTGTCTCCCGCCGTACTGCCTGCTCGCGCTCGTACATCTTGTACTCGTTCGTGGTAGCCGCCTTGTTCAAACGATCCTTCAGCTCCCTGAGACAGAGGTGCACATGTATGCAGGTTTCAGTGATTGTTTTTTCAAATCTGAAATGTATGTGTACTAAATGTATGTGTACTAAATGTATGTGTACTAAATGCATGTGTACTAAATGTATGTGTACTAAATGTATGTGTACTAAATGTTTCAAATCTGAAATGTATGTATGTGTACTAATATTTTTTTCAAATCTGAAATGTATGTATGTGTACTAAATTTATGTGTACTAATTTTTTCAAATCTGAAAGTGGGTTTTTCTAGCTGTATGGTTCTAGGCCTCCTCCAGGGACAGTGTCTCAGTGGTTTTTGTAGCTATTTGTTGTAGCTATTTGTAGCTATTTGTAGCTATATGTAGCTTTTTGGGGCCATTTGGGGCCATTTGGGGCAAACAAAAAAAACTTTTTTTTTTAACTTAATTATAGCGATAATTTCTCCAAAACGGGGTCAAAACTAGCGATCGCTATATATAGCGGAAAAAATATCCTGATGCACGGTGTCAGTTAGGGGGAAGGAAATCAATCACCATCATATCATCTTATTGATTTGTAGGGGACCAGTTCACCCTCCATTTGATTTTTCACCTTCCACTTCACCCACATCCTTTTCCACTTCACCTTCTATTTGATTTTCCACTTCACCTTCTATTTGATTTTCCACTTCACCTTCTATTTGATTGTCCACTTCACCTTCTATTTGATTGTCCACTTCACCTTCTATTTGATTGTCCACTTCACCTTCAATGACTTGTTCCACTTCAACCTTATATTGATTGTCCATTACCTTCCTATTTGGATTGTCCAACTTCACCTTCTATTAGATTGCCACGTCACATTCTAGTTTATTTTTCACTCTCAACTCAATATTCACCTTCCACTTCACGTTCTATTTGATTGTCCACTTCACCTTGTTCTTGATGTCATGGATTTCCCCCCGCTTTATATAGCGATCGCTAGTTTTGACCCCGTTTCAGCAAAATTATCGCTGTAAAAAAAGTTTTTAGAATTTGTTTTTCTCTGTTGCCCTACGTGGCCATAAAGGGCCCCAAAAGCTACAAAAAGCTACAAAAAGCTACAAAAAGCACCAAAAAGCTACAGAAAGCACCAAAACGCTGTCCCTGGAGGAACCCTGACACCATAAATCTAGAAAATACCCAGGTTCAGATTTGAAAAAAAAACCACTGCTTGATGTTCCACTTCACATTCTATTTGATGTTCCACTTCCCACGGTGGACTACACCTCTGATACAAGACTGCAGATACAGACAGCTCCTCAGTGGAGATTTGCTTCTAGCATCCCCCAGCCTGAAACCCTAAACCCTCAAAACCCTAAACCCTACCTGATTGAATCTTTCATAGAGTGTATGTCAACATCTCTAATGCTGACCACACTAGTGCCGCCGTCTTTGGCCACAGTGGACTGCACCTCCTTGGCCAGCAACTTCTTCGCGATACTGAACATATCCGCAAAAGTTACGTCTGATGCACCATGCACGTTGCCCAGTGTCTGCTCCTTGTTGCCCAGCCCAGCGTAAATCGTCTCACGGGGGACTAGGATGTACATGTTCCAGAAGCCCGAGGTGTCTGTAGTGAAGACCAGCCTCCCCTTGGGGTGGGCGAGGACCTGGGGAAGTGGGTGGGGTAGGCAGGGGTAGGGTTGAGCATCGAGTGGTTGGGTCGTGTGTGGGGTAGAGTGTTTGTGTGGGGTGAATAGTCTTGGGCTTGGGTGGAAGAGAAATGCTGGGGTATGTAGTTTTACAGCTGGGTGGGGTAGGGTCGTGAGTTTGAGTGAGTGTTGTGTGGGGTTAAGAGCATGGGTGGTTGGGTTAGTATATAGTGTTTTGTAATCAGGGTTTAGGTAAGGTAGGTTTGTGTAGCAGCGCGTGGGTAGCGTGTTGTGTGGGATTGAAGATGCATGTGTTGTTGGGTAGGAGGAAGGGTGGGGGTAATCAGGTGTTAGGGTTAAGTTTAGGGTGGGGGTATGCAGCTTTTTTAATGTATCGTTTTGTTTGTGGGTAATAGTCAGTTGTGTTTGTTTTCGTCAGAGTTGTGTTTTTATGCATTGTTTAATGTATTTTATGGTGGGTAGGCAGCTGGGTGGGGCGGGTCCAAATTTTTTTTCCCCCCCCTGATCACCCACCGACCCCCCCCCCCCCCCCCCCCCGAGCTTCATATCTGGCCCCCATACAGTATTTACATAGATAAAAGGGGTCCGTTAGTCCTCATCCGTCAAGACCTTTCACCCATACAACCAAAAACCACAAAATATTAAGTTAAAAAAGTTTATTCAGGTTTTCGTATTTTTGTACAATTTCCTTGGGTACCCTCAGTAGTCCTCGCCCGTTGGAGGAAGAGCACCCAGTCGAAAAGACTGAAGGCGTCATTTGTCTGTCTATCTATCATTATCACCATCATTTTCTGGTTTTATTTGACTCCAATTGTATTCTAGAGCCTGAGGCTGCTCGGGTGGTTTGGTTGGGTGGTTGATGGTGTTGTGGTGGTGTGGAGAGGAATTGTAGGGGGGGGTGGGGGGGGGGGGGGGTTCTTAACCCCGAGGCTCGACGCTTTAGGAACCCGTCGGGCCCACTAATTCAGAACGCACATACGAACACGTTTCGCTGCTTCGAGCTGCGGCGTTTTTCACAGCCTACTGCTGCCTCGTGCACGCTGGGCGCGAAGTGTAGGTGATGTTCCATCCTGGCGTCCAGCATGGATTTTGCCTTCCTGGCAACCCCCAATTACAACACTGGTGTAACCGACTAAACAATTTCAGATTCGTAACTCGCCTCGTCGAGCCGTATCCCGATGGTGCTCTTAACGCTCGAAAATTCGCACGGAAGAAAGTACGCGAAGTACAAATAAGTTGGGAAAAACAGTCGAACCCCCCCCCCCCTCCCCCCCCCCACCCCCACCCCCTCTATCTCGGCCAGTCCGGGGTGTACGCTTTGATTTTTTTTTAATACTACTAGTGCTCGGGTTGCTATCCATGTCCGAACATCGGTATGAAAATCTTTTTTCTGTGCCCCCCCCCCCTCGATATTAGATCTAATTTATATATATATATTTAATCTATATAATATAACTTCTATCTAACCTCTATATAATATTATACTATTATCAATTATATACTATATCCTTCTATATATATGCTAGTAGATAATTATATGTTATATGTTATATGTTTATATTATATGTTAGATTTTTATATGTTCTATATCCTTAGATATATATATTTTATATGTTCTCTGTTATATATATATTCTATATTATTGATCTCTGTTCTATTACTATATTATATGGTTATCTAGATATATTATATTATATTATTAAAAAATGTTTTCTTTTCATTAATATACATAAAATTGTAATTGCTTAAACGAATAGTTAAAGAACAACAAAAGCTCACCTGGGTGATGGCAGAGACATGCGGCAAATACTCGTCGTAGTCCTCGTCGTTGCGAGGCTCAATATTCAGTACCGCAACATGCAATTCAACCGGCAGGGACCAACAGCCAGGTTCTGGAAGTCATGATTCATAGTGCACGATGAACAATCCCTTTCAACCGTGCATGGACCTAAGGCCAGGTTCTGATCCAGATTCAAACACACCATCTGGCATATCCAATCTCACAACCGCATGGGAATCGACGCCCAGTTTCCGGGCCATGATCATGCTCGCACACTCCACTCACCTGCTGGACCGAAAGGCCCAAGGTTCTGGGCCATGATTCAGTACGTGCACATATGACAGATCCAATCTCAACCTGCATGGGACCTAAGGCCAAGGTTCTGAGCCATGATTCAGTACGTGCCCATATGACATATCCAATCTCAGCCTGCATGGGACCAAAGGCCAAAGTTCTGAGCCATGATTAAGTGCTCGCACACATCCAATCTCAACCTGCATGGGACCGAAGGCCAAGGTTCTGGGCCATGATTCAGTACGTGCACATATGACAGATCCAATCTCGACCTGCATGGGACCAACAGCCAAGGTTCTGAGCCATGATTCAGTACGTGCACATGACATATCCAATCTCAGCCTACATGGGACCAAAGTTCAAGGTTCTGGGCCATGATTAAGTGCTCGCACACATCCAACCTCAGCCTGCATCGGACCTAAGGCCAAGGTTCTGAGCCATGATTCAGTACGTGCACATATGACACATCCAACTTCATCTTGCATGGGACCAATGACTAGGGATCGGTAATATGATATCATATGATATCATGTCCTCATATTATATCATATAAATTAATTTAGTATCCCTTTTTTTTTTTTCTTTCTTCTTGTGACTTCCGCTACCAGAATCCTCTTTACAATATGTAAGGCATGTCCATGCGATAAAACCTCTTAACCGTATGGAATGTGTAATTCTCGATTCCCATTCAAACTTTAATGAAAATGAATGGCCTAAGAAACTTTTGGAGCACCTAGCCGACTATCTTTCTACTTGAAAGAGCAAGACAGGAGCTCTGGACTGTTAGTGCACCGTAATTTAGTATCCTTTTTTTTCTTCTTGTTGTGACTTCACATTTGTTACTTCCTTACCCTCCGCCACTGGTAAGTGTAGAGATCCTGGGTCCTGCTCTAGGGGTTTTTATACCTATTCACCAAAACGGTGGGTTGGAGTTTGGTTTGTTTGTCTTCGACCCCCCCTGATTGTAATGGGGTTTTTGCTTTGTGGTCTTTTTCTTTTTGTTTAAAGCACAGAGTCTTCTGTACACCCTCCGGTGTCAAGTTAGACTTTAACATGTAATGTCTGTAAATGTAATATGCTGCCGGCATTCTGATCAGGTAATTTGTGCCTTGTACATCATATCATATTATATAAATCATATGATTGTTGTAAAATGTCTCATATATATCATACCTCGTCTTTGGTCAACATCATATGATTTGGCCGTTCCCTACCATTACACAAGGTTGTAGCCAATACATAGTATACACTAAAGTGGATATATAGACTACAGTTGTATACAATACATTGATATGTACACTACATTGTATTACACTACATTGTATTACACTACATTGTATTACACTACATTGTTTACCAGTACATAGAGTTCCAACTACATTGTAATTAACACTACATGTGTTGACACTACATATGTATTACACTACAGTTGATTACAAGTACATGATATAACACACATTGTATTAAGTACATTGTAATTACACTACATGGAGTACACTACATATGGAATTACACTACAGTACACAGGCACTACACAGGCACTAAAAACTGAACGGCCATGACACGCTTCCATAGCACGCGTTGCATTACAGGTACATTGTCAGAAGAAGAAGAAGAGACAAGCGAGGAGAGACTCGGGCAGGAAATTGTTGACCCGAGGCGAAGTGAGTAGTCCAGTTGACACTACCTAAGCGAGCCCACTACACATAGTATTATACGTCACACACAGCCCCCACTAAGACACCACGTCACTGTCAATCATTTAGCCCTCCACACAGAACACACACAACACAACAACGCAGAGACTAAGCCACGTTCCTCGTAAGCCAAACTACTACAGCATCTAGCCAAGATGAAAAGCATCAAGGCAACCGCCAACGACTTACACACCAACCAGGACCTACTCTCACCTGTTACCCACCTCAACCCAACACACTACCCACCCCAACAACACACTAGCAACCACGACCACCACGCCCACCTCCAGCCCCACACCACAGCCAGCGCAGGCCCCCAACGCCAGACCCTCAACGCCTCGCCCCACCCCAAGCCACTCCATCCACCCACATCCCACCATCCTGCACCCCACAGACCAGCCGCTCCCAATGTCCATCAGGGGAGGCTGCAGAACAAACTTGTAGGTCTGCAGTCTCATTCACTACCTCCATCCGTGCCCCAAGCCATCACAGTCCTGCCCCACACCCCAAGTAACCCCTCGCGCACCGTAGGATCAACTCCCAGCGCCTCACAATCCTGCACACCACCTATCCACCCTGCCCCGACCCCTCCATCCTGCCCCACAGCTATCCGCCCTGCCCAACCTCTCCACCCTGGACCCACTCAACGCCCCCTACAGTACAGTGCCCCACCCTATCCGCCGCCTGCCAACCCACCGCCTGGAAAAGAGAGCCACCCCACCATGTCCATCCGGCCCCACCCTATCCAGGCAAAATGGCCCACCCCCACACCCGACCCTGTATTGACCACAACCCCACCCCCAAAGTCTGCCCCCCACCTAATGCAGAGCCCTGCACCCCCGCCCACCCCCCCCCCACTCCCCCCACCCTGAGCCCACCCACACCCTAATCCTGCCACCACCTGATTTGGTGTGTGTGTCGTGTCCACCCCCACCACCTGGCCCACCCAACCCCTCCATCTGAGGAAGCCCACCATATCAGGCCCAACGAATGCCCCCCCCCCAGCACCAGCCCCACACCTGGCCCCCCCCCTGAGAGCACACCGCTCCATCCTGCCCCCCCCTATCCGGCCCTGACCCCCCCCCCCCACCGCCCACCACCCTGGCCCGCACCCCACCCATCCATCCTGACCACCCGACTTCATCTCGCAGCCCTGCCCACACCCCCCACAAAACACAATTCGACACCCTGCACCCACTATCCACCCTGCCCAACCTCTGCCCTGGCCCACCCACCCCTCCATCATGCCCAAGAACATCCCTGCCCCCCCCCTTTCTGTCATACCCCCCCCCCCCCCCCAACACACACCACCACCCTGCCCACCCCACCTGTGTTCATTCCTGCACGCCCTATCCTCGGGGACTTCCTCTGCTTCCTCCGACCATGCCCCCCCACCCCCCCCACCACCCACCCACCCACCCTGCCCACCCAACCCTCACCTGCCACCCCCTATCCAAACCTATCCTTTTGTCTGCAGTTTAAGCCATGGCCAGCCCCCAATCCACCACACATCTACCCACCCCCTCACCATCCGCCCCACCCCCCCACCAGCCATGCCCACTCAAATCAGATTCCATTCCATACCACATTCCCATACAACCAACCATTCCCAGCCGCCTCTCACATCAGCGGCGAGACACACTTGTAGTATTGCCGTCTCATGCTACCTCCATCCTGCCCCCACCCCCACCCCACCCCTCGCCCGGACCCCACCCCACCTCTCCATCCTGCCCCACCTATCCGCCCCGCCCCACCCCACCACACCATCCTGCCCCCAGCCTGCCCTCCCACTCACATCAGCGGCGATGACACACTTGTAGTCAGCAGTCTCAGCCATGGCCAGCCCCCACTCCACCGCACCATCTACCCCACCTCCCCACCCAGCCATGCCACTCAAATCAGATTCCCATTCCACTACCACATTCCCATCAACCAACCAACCCCAGCCCTCCCACTCACATCAGCGGCGATGACACACTTGTAGTCAGCAGTCTCAGCCATAGCCAGCCCCGTGGGCTGTGCAATGTTGTTGTAGTGGCTGTGCACAGACAGCTCATCCTGGCCCACCTTTCGAACACCTTTGGGAGGCTGGGAGGTACCTGGGTATAATTGAAGTGTATACTTCAATTATCACTGTAGCACAAAACTACAGTCATAATTGTGAAGTACTATAATATTCATACTGAATATTTTTTAAATGCATTTTATATGACTGAGCGACTGGTGCTGGGTGAAATCCCAACCATCACATCTGAAGTATGGTTGTCCTCCTTTGGACTCCTTTAGGGGGCTGGGGTGTCCCTGGGTAAAAAACGTGACAAAACAGAGTCCTATTGACAGCGGTCAGCAAGGCGACGCCGGAAATTGGACGGAGTGTGTTGGCACGGAACGAACGGGGTAGGGCAACAAGGAGCATGACCGATAGCAGAGTTAGTGTACAAAGACGAAACGTTCGGCGTTGAGGAATGAGTGTCACAGGCTTCAAGAAATGTTTCAGGGGACAGGAACGGGAAAGAGATGGGTAAATAATGGAGAGACTCCTTGCCCACCTTGAAGAGGGGCAGTCCGCAATAAAAAAAGATTAGTACGAGGCATATGACCCCGGGACGTGAGGTTGAGAGGACCCTCCCATTTGCATGATGCAATAAAGCATACATACATACATATTATAATGTAGACATACAATGGATTCCCGCGAGCTGAAGCTACGGCAGCATGCCGACGCTAGCTGGCGTATCACGGCTAGCGTCTTATCATGCGGAGGCGACCATTGTGAGAGCTCACGGTTATAATCAGGCGCCACCAGTTCATTACCTCGGCGCCTTCGGGGCTCCATGCAGAGTGTAGACACGATTCTTTTCACGGCAATGCCGCCTTTCATCGATGGTTGGCACAGCAAAGTTTCGAGAGAAAATTAGAACTTTGTCAGATCTTCAGAGCCATTCCATTTCTTAGCGCTTTTCACATACACATAACCAATAAGAGCGATGCTCTTTTCGTAGAGTTATCGCGACGCTCGTGTGAAATATGACGCTGCGAATTTGCTGCAGAATTTTGATCGGATTTGAGAGCTAAGACGTTTTCCCAACATGTTGCCCACAGACGAGTAGAAGGTAGAAGACGCGGCAAGTATGTGTAGACTGTGACAAATCGTGCAGATCCAGGTGTACTCACGCGGGTATGATCAGGAATGCTGAAGCGAGAGTAGTCGAAAACGCTGTTCATCGCGTTCCAATACACCAAGGCCTGCACATTCAGCGCAAATCACTCAGCCCACAGCAGTGAGTGAAGGTGTACGAAAGGTAGGGAGCAGAGTCATAGGGAGGGGGCGTGGAAGGGAGTTGTGGAAGGATGCTGGGTAGGGCGAAGAATCTGGGGGTACGGGGTCAATTTGG
Source organism: Chlamydomonas sp. ICE-L (assembly GCA_013435795.1). Taxonomy (NCBI): domain Eukaryota; kingdom Viridiplantae; phylum Chlorophyta; class Chlorophyceae; order Chlamydomonadales; family Chlamydomonadaceae; genus Chlamydomonas; species Chlamydomonas sp. ICE-L. The sequence continues at coordinate 11,843 of JACBWV010000149.1, forward strand.
GTAGGTATGGAGATGGCTGGGGGTAGGGAGTAGGGGAAAGGTAATATACTGGGGTGTGGAGATGACTGCGGAGATGTAGTGGGGTGAAAGGGGGATAAACAGCGTTTGAGATGTGTCGAGGGCGTGGGTGGGGCGGCAGGAAGATGTTAAGGAGGGCAGAAATCGGGACTCATGTAGGTCCTGGGGGCTGGGGGTGGGAAGTGGGAGTGATAGTATTTATAGTAGGGAAGGAAGAAGAAGGCATGTAGTTCGTATTTTTTCCAAGGGGGGAAGGGGAAAATATCTGCGACTAGTGGTGACATGTGAGTAAGGCGGGGGGCAGACGGGGTGTACGTTCAAGGGCGTTGCACGTTATGTAACACGAGGCCAGAAAAGGGCCACAGAGCTGGGTGGGCATGGCACAAGAGGGCGCGTGGGGAGGGTGGCCTCCATGACCATGTACTAGAACATACATTACATACCTACAATAGCATACATAACATTACTGCAAAGCATACATACATCATACATGCCAGATACTACATGAGTAGGTTGACAACATCGGTTTGTTAGCATCGTCCTGTCACCATTGGGCCAAGTAGCCCTTTAGCCTATTCGGCGCACCCCTGAGCTGTAACATACATACACACATACATAAACGCCCATACAATACCTGGCGGCTTGCCGATCCAAATCACCCAATCAAAATTCAATACACACAACACTGAGTAGGCCGAAGCGACACACTATTGATGACGTGCAGTCCTAAGTGCATCTATCTTGAACACAGCTGTGGAGGGAAGGGGGGGGATGGAGGGGGGGGTGGGGACGGGGGGTGGGACGGGAGGGGGGGGGTGGCGGGGGGAGTGGAGGCACATGGGGGGAGGATGGGGGGGTGGGGGTGGGGTGGGTGGGGGGTGGAGCCGGGGGGGGATGACACAGGTGGGGCGGGAGGGGGGGGAGGGGAGGGGCGAGGGGGGGGAAGTGGGTCGGGGGGTTCGTGGGGTTGGGGGGGTGTGGTGGGTGGGTGGGTGGTAGAGTAGGCGTGGGGGTATCGTGGGGGAGGGGGGGGGGTGGTAGGGGGTGGAGCCGTGAGGGTGGCCGGGTGGGGTGTGTGTGGTGGGTGGGTGTGTGGGTGGGGGAGTGGCGGGGAGGGGGGGGGGGGACGTGGGTGGGGGGGACATAATGTTTGTGTTTGTGGGTGGGTGGGTGGGTAGGTTGCGTGTTTGTATTTGTGGGGGTGGGGATGGGGGTGGGGGGTGGAGAGGGGGTGGATGGTGGGTGTGTGGTTAGGGGAGGAGTGGAGGGGGAGAGGGGGACGTGGGCTGGGTGGTAAGGGTTTTGTTTGTGGGTGGGTGGGGATGGGTAGGTCTGCGGTTTTATTCGGGGGGGTGGGGGTGGGGGGGGGGGGGGGGTGGGGTAGGGGGGAGGGGAGAGGGGGTGGGTGGGGGGGGGCCGGGAAGTGGAGGGAGAGGGGGGGAGGGGGGGGGGGTGTGGGAAGTTGGGTGGAGGGGGGGGGGGAGGGGAGGTAGGGGTGTGTGTATGCGTGGGGGGCGGGGGTGGGGGGCGGGGGCGGGTGGAGAGGGGGGTGGATGAGTGGGTGGTTGGGTGGGTGGGGGCAGTGGAGGGGGAGGGGGGGGAAGGGGGTGGGGGCGGGAGTAAGTGTTGGTTTTGTGGGGGGAGTGGGGGGTAGGTCGCGTGTGTTGTAGTGTAGGGGTGGGGGGGTGTGGGTGGGGGGTGGAGCCAGGGGGTGGAGGGTGGTGGAGTGGGTGGGTTATTGTGCGGGTGGGGGAGGGAGGGGAGAGGAGGGGACGTGGGTGGTTGGGTACGGTTGTGTTTGTGGGGTGGGTGGGTGGGTTCGGTCTGCGTGTTATATTCGGGGGAGGGGGGGGGGGGGGGGGGGGGGGGGGAGCGAGGGGGCGGGGGCGAGGGGGCGGGGAGGGGAGGGGGAGGGGTGGGGGAGGGGGGTGGGGGGGATGGGAGGGGGTGAGGGGGGGGGGGTGGGCAGGGGGGAGGGCGGCAGGGGGCGGGGCGGGGAGGAGTGCGTTGGGGGGGGGGGGGGGGGGTGGGGGATGAGAGGGGGTGGCCGGGGAGGATTGGGCGGGGGGGGGGGGGATGGGGGGGGGGGGGAGGGGAGGAGAGGAGGAGGGGGGGGAGGATGGGGGGTGGGGGGGGGGCAAAGGAGGGGGGGCGGGGGGGTCGGGGGTGGGGTGGTGTAGGGGAGGGGGGGGTGGGAGGAGGTAGAGGGAGAGCGTCACTGGTTGTATGTGTGAGGGGTGGGGGGGGGTGGATCCGGTGGGTGGGTGGGTTGGGGGAGTGGAGGTGAGAAGTGGGCGCTGAGAGGGTGTTTGTTTGTTTGTTTGTGTGAGTGTGTTTGTGTGTGTGCGTGTGCGCGTGGTGGAGGTGGGGAGCAGTGGAGGGTGTGAGCAGGGGGTCGGGGGGTGGAGGTTGGGGTGGGGTTGTGGTGAGAGTTGAGGGGGGAGTGGTGATAGGGTGTGGACATGGGGGGTGGAGCGGTGGTGGGTGTTAAATGGTGGTGGGGGCTAATTTTGTGCACCATATTTTTAGGGAGCGGCAAAAGACCGACAGGTCTATATAGATATATCGTCGATATAGACCTATATAGGTCTATCTCCTCGAAGCCGATAGATCTATCGATTTCCCTTGTCCGACGCCCCCCCTCGACCAGATAGGTCTATGTTGGTATGATTCGTGCGTACACACACCGTCTGAGCTTCCTTCCTCTTGCGATTCGCTTTCGTATCATTCGCTTTCGTATCACTGAATGAAACCGGCAAACAGCCAACGGGTATTGGGGCGAATTAGCTAAAAACGACTGGAAACCTAGCAATCGTTGAGAGATTGTTGCGTACGCTGCGCACAAAGCTGTGCAGGATGGTTCATCAGCCGCACCCATAGCATCGACCTCAAGCGTTGTGACGTTTCCTGGCGACATAAAGCAGCGTGGTAAAGGCCGCAGCTTCATTGTAACGCTCAATATCGGGGGCGAAGTCCAGCCTGGTCTAAAGAGTCTTGTCCCGGCGAGCTCCCAGGTCGAACTGGAGGGATTTGACGCCAGCGATATGTCGGAGAATGAGTTATCTAGCGATTTTTCTCAGGAGGAGGATGAAGTATTCGAGACGAGCAGGATTTTCGAAGACGACTGGCATGAGGTCCTGCCAGAGGATAGCTACTGGGTACTCTGAGCCAGGGCCTGGGAGGCTGAGGCATGTCGAGCTCCTGGATGTAGACCCAGCCAGTGCTCCACTGATGTTCGTAGGGTTGAAGGTCTTTCTCTCCTTGAGCTCTTACCCAAGAAAGCTGTGTCTGACATAGTGATGCTCACCAACGAGAGGGGGAAACATACGCACCTCCCTTCATGAACGCACACACACCAACACACACACACACGTGCATGCATTGATATCATGTATCCTAACACATTCACACACACATACACATTTGCTTTGTCTCCCATGCAAACCCACATGCATGGACACACACACAAGCATAGACACACGCACACACATGCAAGGGCACACACGTACACACATGCATGTAGGTGCGTGTACATGCCTGTGTGTGACACGTTGACACCAGCAACTTCCCACACTCAAACACCACCCATCCACGAACACACACATAAATGTAGGTGGATGTCCATGCAGGTGGGTGTATGACACATTGACACCATTACCTTCCCACACATACACACCGATCACCCACAAACACAAATGCACACAGTGACCGAGAAAAAGTAAACAAATTAGACAGTTAAAAGACTCTTAAAAGACTTTGTGGATTGCTGATGGTGATGAACTGATGATTGTGTTGATGGAAGTAGGGGGGTGCTGGGCCTGGGTTGGTTTGGAGGCTACGTAGTTGGGTTTGGTGCGCGACCGCGCCAGTAACAAGCGACGCAAGTGATTTTTGATGCCTAAAAAAATCCTTTATTTTTTTGAAGGTGCAGGGCACCCTGAAATGCAGCACAAGACATGTAAAAATAGTACCAGATTTTCAAGAGGCCTCCTTGGCGTACCGATAGGGCAGATATCGGTCTATTTTGCCCTATATAGACCTATATAGATCTATCGGCTGGGCCCACATAGACCTATTTGCCGCTCCCTACATATTGTGTATAGCATGACCTGCACACAAGGATTTGTAAAGTGTGTTTGTATACCTGGTTTGTATGGGCAGGCAGTTCTTTCCAAGTTTCTGTAGGTCAGATTACGTTGCCAAGTCCTATGCAGCGTCACAAGCGACGCAGAAAATTAGCTTAGTGTGTTGGCAACGAAACGAAAGGTTGCAACGATGGAGCTGACCGAAGCGAGTTAGTTCCGCGACTGTTGGCTGACGTGTCGGCATTCAATATTTGTTTTTTTCCGGTCCGACGGACAAATGGGTAAACATGGGGGCTCCCGCCCCCTTGAAGAGGGTGCTCCGCCAAAATTGTGCGACGCAAGCCTGAATACAGAAATAATGTGTTGCACAGGGCAGGTGCCCTATGAACTTGCCTTCTCAACCACCTAAATCCCCTAGTCCTTGTCCCAGTGTGTGTGTGTGTGTGTGGGGGGGGGGGGGGATGAGGGGGGGGGGGGGGGGGGGGGGGGGGGGGGGGGGGCAGCGCTATGGCTGATACCAGGCAGTATAGAGGGTGGCCACCCCACCACACATTGCACACAACAACCCCACCGGCACAGCCGCACCTTGAGCTTCCCCTTCCCATTTTCCTAGGGGGGTGCAGCGCTGCGGCTGGCCCCCACCCCACCCCCCCCCCTCACCTAAAAAAAAGAAAAAAAAAAGAAAAAAAAAAAAAAACTAAAAAAAAAGAAAAGAAAAAAAAAACAAACAAAAAACAAAAAAAGAATAAAAAAACAAAGCTAAAAAAACAAAAGAAAAAATTAAAAAAACAAAAGAAAAAACAAAAAGAAAAGAAAAAATACAAAAAAAGAGAAACAAAAAAAAACAAAAGAAAAACACAAAAAAAAAAAAGGAAAACAGAAAAATCAAATATAAAAAAAAAAAAAACAAGCCAAACAAAAAAAAAAAAAGAAAAACAAAAACAAAAAAGAACAAAAAAAAAAAAAAAACGATAACCAACAAAAAAAAAAAAATACAAAAAAAAAAACAACAAAGCCACCAAAACCCACCTCACCAACAACCCAACCTCCAACCCCACAAACCACAACCCACCTGGCACACCACAACACCTCCCCCCCACCAGCCACTCCCCCACCTCCGACCCCACAACCCACTCCCCACCCACAACACCCAACAACCCACCTCAACCCCCCAAACCCACCTCCACCCCCCAACCCACCCCCACTCCCCCACCTCCGCCCCCACTCCCCCACCCACACAACCCACCCTGCACAGCCGCCTTAAGCCTCCCAGTCCCCGCATTGGGCGTCTTAGTGCTCAACGGCGCCCCCAAATCATGAATGGGTGCAGCGCTGTGGCTGGTGCCAGGCACTCTGAAGGGAGGCACCGCCTCAATCTTGTGAATGCGTCCTGCCTTGTCCGTGGCTGTGGCCGTGGTTCCGGCGTCAGCTGGCTTCTCAGGTAGAGAGGGTGAGGCCTTCATGCGGTCTGTGTGCAACATCCGCAGGCCCTGGCCAGAATGGCCCACCACGATAGTGGAGAAGTTGCTGTTGCAGGTGACGGAGGTGTTGAGGAAGGACTTGGAGGCACTCTCTTGCTTCCTGGAGGGGTTGGAATGTGGGGGGGGTCAGTATATGGAATGAAATCACATAAAATAAAATAGCATAGTATAATATAAAAGAATATAATATATCTCAAAATATGATATAATATAATATAATATAATATAATATAATATAATGTAATGTAATGTAATGTAATATAGGATAATATAATATGATATGATATGATATAATATGATATAATATAATATAATATGATATAATATAGTATAATATAATATAATACGAGGGGGGGGGCAAGAAAAAAGCTGCCGTACCGCACCTTCGCTTTGGATAGAGCCTATCCTCAAACTATATAATTTTTTTTTGAGCCAAAAATAAAGTTGTACAAAAGTTAGAGGGGTCCAAAGTTTTTTTCAACCAAAGCGGCCCAAATCTTAACTTCGCGATAAATCACGTTTGGGTAACCCCATGAAAGATGTAAGAGCATAACTGAAATGGGCTTTAAAAGATCTTTCGAATGACCCCCATTTAGGGGGGGTAGGGTGAGGTACTTGGGTTTTAGGAGGGGTCGGGGTGGGGGTGGGGGGGTGGGGGGGTGGGGGGGGGTAAAAAAACTTTTAGCCAACTTTATTTTCCCCCTCTTTTTGTATGAAACGTCCACAATTCCAACTCCCATCTGAATCGGACACCATATCGAAGGTGCGGTCCAAAATCTGTCTTTCTGCCCCCCCCCTGATATAATATAATATAATTAGTATACTATACTTAGCATGTCACTCTATTGCTTCCTGGCAGGGAGGGAGAAGCGGAAAGGGGAAAGAGGAAATGGTGTTGTTTGGTGGGTGTTGTTTGGTGTGTGGCGGGTGGTGTGTGGAACAGAGGCCAGAGACCTGCCCACTTAAAACCAAAAACTAAAGAGATAAAGACACAACTAAACAAATAATAAATACAATGAAGACATAACTAAATAAAGACAAAAAATAAGAAACATTAAGACACAAATAAATAAATAAATAAATAAATAAATAAATAAATAATAAATAAAATGAAGGCATAACTAAATAAAGACCAAAAATAATAGACATAAAGACACAAATAAATAAATAAATAATACATTAAATGAAGACATAAAAAATAAATAAATGAAATGATGACATAAATAAATAAAGACAAACAATAATAGACATTAAGAAACAAATTACATTACATTACATTACATGTTAAAGTCTACTTGACACCGCGAGGGTGTATGAGACTCTGTGCTTTAAACAAAAAGAAAAAGCACCCACAAAGCAAAAAACCCCATTACATCAGGGGTGTGTCGAGGACAAACAAACCAAACTCCCAACCACCGTTTTGGTGGCGTAGGTATTAAACCCCTTAGAGCAGGACCCAGATCTCAACCACTTACAGTGGCGGAGGTAAGAAGCTAACAAATGAGAAGTCTCAAGAAGAAAAAAAAGGGATAAATAAATAAATAAATAAATAAATAAATAAATAAATAAATAAATAAATAAAATGAAGACATAAGTAAATAAAGGCATAAAGACGCACCTAAATAAATAAAATGAAGACATTAATAAAAAAGACATAAAGACACAAATTCACACATAAATAAAATGTAGACAAATAAATAAAGACATAAAGACAAAATACATAAATAAATAAAATGAAGACATAAAGGCATAAAGACACAAAGACAGAAACAAATAAAATGAAAACAAAAAAATAAAGGCATAAAAAGAAACAACTCTTCATGTTGCCTCACTTACTTGGGGAAGATCTCCAGCGCAGGACCAGCACCGAGCCTTGTCTTTATCTTCAGCTAAAAGCAGCAGCTTATGGGCAGCTCCCCTGACTGGCTGTTCAGCCAAAGCTAATGCAACCTAGTGTGTCTCAAAGCTGATTAAATACACTGTCCAGAACTGTCAAAATCTTGGGGTGAGTCATAACTGAAAATAAAAACTACGGCACTGGGGTAAAGTGGCCCTCGGAAAAATAATAATAGACAAATAAAATAAAAAATATGACTCACTGTGTAAAGGGTCTTCATCTTGCAACACTAAAATCAGCTAGCTGGCGCTTGATGTCTGACAACAAGTAAAAAATCTTCACCTTGCTGCACTCGCTTTGTAAAGGGTCTTCATCTTGCAACACTAAAACCCTAAACCCTAAACACTTGAGGGCAGCTAGCTGGCGCTTGATGCATGACAAGAAGAAGAAAAAAAGCTTCAACTTTCCACACTCACTTGGTACAGGGTCTTCATCTTGCAACAGTAAAACCCTAAACCCTAAACACTTGAGGGCAGCTAGCTGGCGCTTGATGTACGACAACAAGAAGAAGAAAAAGCTTCAACTTTCCACACTCACTTCGTTAAGGGTCTTCATTTTGCCACAGTAAAAACCTAAACCCTAAACACTTGAGGGAAACTAGCTGACGCTGTATGCATGACGATCGAGATAAAAAATAGCTTTATGCTGCCACACTTACTTAGTAAAGGTCTCCATCTACCAGATGTACACGCAACTGTTGGGGGTGGGGCAGAGGTACAAGCCATCGACACTCCAAGTCAGGTCAAGCGGCCCTTGAGGTCAGCTAGCTGGCGCATTGTGTATGATAATACACATTACAAAACAGCTGCGAAACCGTCATACTGACACACTCACTTAGTAAAGGTCTCCATCTGCCAGGTGTACACGCAGTTGTCGGAGGTGGAGCAGAGGTACAAGCCATCGACACTCCAGGTCAGGTCAAGGACCGGGGTAAAGTGGCCCTTGAGGACAGCTAGCTGGCGCTTGGACAGCGTAGCGAAGATGAAGATATCTTTGTTGTTCCCATCCGAGTCTGAGAAGCCCACTCCGCCGCCCACTAGTGCGATAAGGTGGCCCGTGGGGTTATACTTGACCATGCTGCACTTGCAGAGTTGCTCGGGGGTTCTAGGAGGGCATGGGGGGGGGGGGGGGGGGGGGGGGGGGGGGGGAGGGTTGGAGGGGGGGGTGGGGATTGTTGGGATGTTGTTGTGTTGTGGTAAGGATAGGGATGGGGTGTGTGTGTGGGGGGGGGGTTGTGGGGGTGGGGGGACCTCAGTCCCTGATGGGGCGGGCGTGAGGTTGCGGGGGCAGGCGCTGTTCCTTGCACTGGGGCCAACCACCAATTGATCATCATGTCTGTGCGGTGGCTTCAGATATGTGTTAGGTGTGTGGTGGGGGGGGGGGGGGGAGTGATGAGCTGCTGGTGGGGGGGGGAGAGTGTGTGTGTGGGGGGGGGGGATTGTGTGGTTTGGGTGGGGTGGGTTGGGTGGGTGGGGGATTTGTGGTGGGGTTGGGTGGGTGGGGGTAGGGTGGGGTGGGTGTGGGTGGGGTGAGGGGATGTGGTTGATGTGTGGGTGGGGTGGGGTTGGGATGGGTGGTCATGTTTTTGGTTGTTGTGTTTTGAATGGTTGTGTATGTTATGTTGTAGGTTAGTAAGTTGGTGTTTGGGAGAGGGGAAGGTGGAGGGGGAGAGGGGGAGGAAGGAGTGCGCAAGTTGAGGGTTCACTTACATATTTTGGGTGGCCACTATCCAACCCATTCCTGATGGAAATGAGAGATAAAAGCTCCATCAGCATGCCCTTTTGGTTTTGTGTTTTCGTGTTGTGTTTGTGTTGTGTTTGTGTTGTGTTGTGTTTGTGTTGCATTTGTGTTTGGGTGAGGGGAAGGAGGATGAGTGTGCAAGTTGAGGGTTCACTCACATATCTTGGGAGGCCACTATCCAACCCATTTCTGCCAGACACGAGAGAGACCAGCTCCATCAGCGTATCCTTTTGGTTATTGCGTTTTTCGGTTGTGTTGAGTTTGGTGTTTTGTTGTATTTTGTCTGTGTTTAGGGTGAGGGACGGAGGAGGAGTGTGCAGGTTGAGGGTTCACTGTCATATTTGGGGGCCGCTAGCCAACCATTCCTGATGGACAGTGAGCGAGCCCAGATCCATCAGGAATGCCTTTTCGCGTTTGCGTTTTCGTGTTGTGTTGTGTTTTGGGTTTGTGTCTGTACTTTGTGTGTCGCTGGTGGGCGAGGGGAAGGAGGCATAGAGTGTGCAAGTTTGAGGGTCTTCACTAACATATCTAGGAGCGACACACTATCATCAACCAATTTTCTGCCAGACAGAGATAGCCCAGCTCAATCAGCGTATCCTTTGGTATTGCATTTTCGTGTTGGTTTGTGTTTTCTTGTTTGTTGTGTATGTGTGTTCTTGGTGTTAGGGGGAGGGGTTGGAAGGAGGAGAGTGTGCTAGGTGAGGGTTCACCCCTCCTTTCATATTGGGTGGCCACGATCCAACCCATTCATGATGGACATTGAGAGAGCCAGCACTCCATTCAGGCATGCCTTTTTTGTGTTTGGGTTTCGTGTTGTGTGTGTTTTTGTGTTGTGTTGTGTTCTTTTGTGTGTGTTTGTTGGTGAGGGGAAAGGCGGATGAGGTGCATGGTTAGGGTTCACTTTAATTTTTGGGGGGCATATCCAACCCATCATGCATGGAAGAGAGATAAAAGTCCATCAGCATGCCTTTTTGTTGTGCGTTTTCGTGTTGGTTGTGTTTTTGTGTTGTATTTGGTGTGTGTTTGGTTGAGGGAGAAGGAGGGTGGATGAGGGTGCAGGTTGATGTTCACGTACATATTTGGGTGGACCTATCCCAACCCATTCCTGATGGACATGAGAGAGCAAGTCCATCACGATGCCTTTTTTGGTTTTGCGTTTTCGTGTTGTGTTGTGTTTTGTGTTTGTGTTGTGTTGTATTTGTGTGTGTGTTTGGGTGAGGGGAAGGAAGATGAGTGTGCAGGTTGAGGGTTCACTTACATATTTTGGGTGGCCACTATCCAACCCATTCCTGATGGAAATGAGAGATAAAAGCTCCATCAGCATGCCTTTTTGGTTTTTCGTTTTCGTGTCGTGTTGTGTTTTCTGTTTGTGTTGTATTGTGTGTGTGTTTGGGTGAGGGGAAGGAGGATGAGTGTGCAAGTTGAGGGTTCACTTACATATTTTGGGTGGCCACTATCCAACCCATTCCTGATGGACATGAGAGAGCCCAGCTCCATCAGCATGCCTTTTTGGTTTTGCGTTTCGTGTTGTGTTTGTGTTTGTGTTGTGTTCTGTATTCTCGTGTGCCCTGTGTTTGGGTGAGGGAAGGAAAGGAAGACCTGGGTGCAGGTTGAGAGGTTCACTTAGTACATATTTTGGGAGGGCCACTAATCCAACCCAAATTCTGCCAGACCGAGATAGGGAGGCCCAGCTCCACTCAGAGTATTCCTTTTGGTATGCGGTTCGTGTGTGTTTGTGTTTTCTGTTTGTGTTTATTGTGTCGGGTTAGTGTGCGGGTAAGGAGGATGAGTAGACGTGCAGCGTGAGGGTTCCCACTTTCCACACCCCACCCCATATATATTTGGGTGGCCACTATCCACCAATTCCTGATGCGACATGAGAGAGCCCAGCCCATCAGCATGCCTGTTTTGTTTTGAGTTTTCGTTTGTGTTGTGTTTGTGTTGTGTGGTGTTCTTTTGTGTGTGTGTTTGCGGTGAGGGGTGCAGGAGGATGAGTTGGTGCCATACGTTAGAGGTGTTTTCAACTTACATTTTTTGGTGTGGCCACTATCCAACCCATTCCTGATGGACAAATGAGAGTAAAGCTCCATCAGCCATGCCTTTTTGCGTTCATGCGTTTTCGGTCTGTGTTGTGTTTTGTGTTTGTGTTGCCGTGGTGGGATTGTGTGGTTTTTCGGGTGAGGGGAGCAGGCACGCAGTGTGCAGGTTGACGGGTTTTCACTTACATATTGGCGAGGCCATATCCAACCCCAATTCTGCAGACACGAGATAGACCACCAGCTCCATCAGCGTTATCCTTTCGTGTATTGCGTTTTGTGTCTGTGTGCTGTTTTGTGTTGGGTTGTGTTTGTGTCTGGTTAGGGGTAAGGGGAAGGAGGATGACAGCTGCAGGTTGAGGGTTTTACCCATTCAACATACTTTTGGTGGCCACTATCCAAAACCCCATTCTGATGGACATCGAGACGGAGCCAGCTCCACATCAGCATGCCTTTTTGGTTTTGCGTTCGTTGTTGTGTTGTGTTTGCTGTTGGTGTGCACTTTGTGTGTGTGTTTGCGGTGAGGGGCAAGGGGGACACCGAGGTGCAAAGTGAGGGTTCACTACAATTTTGGCGTGCGCCACTATCCAGCCCATTTCTGATGGACATCGAGAGCAGCACAGCTCCCATCAGCATGCCGTTTTGGTTTGCGTTTATCGTGTCCCTGTGTTGTGTGTTTGTTGTGATTTATGAGTGTGTGTGTGTCGTGGGTTAGGGGAAGGGAAGAGAGTGTGCAAGTTGACCGGTGTTTCACACATACATACTTCGGCGTGGGCCACTATCCACACACCATTCCTGCATGGCACTCAGAGAAGCCACACCGCTCCACCTCAGCCTGCTCTTGTTACGTGGTATTTTGCACGTTTTCGTGCTTCCTGTGTTTGTGTTTTGCTGCAATGTATTGTGTTGTATTGTGTGTTTGTTTGGGTGAGGGGGAAGGCAGTGTATGAGTGTGCAGGTTGAGGGGGTTCACTTACCATATTTGGTGTGGCCACTGTATCACACCACATTCCTGATGGAACTGACGAGATAACAAGCCCATCAGCGCATGCCTCTTTGGTTTTTCGTTTTCGTTGTCGTGTTGTAGCAGCGTTTTCATGGTGTGGTATTTGGTTGTGTGTTGTTTGGGGATGGGGGGAAGGAGTGATGAGATGTGCAAGTTGACGGGTTCACTACATTATTTGGGTGGCACTATCCAACCCATTCCTGATGGACATGAGAGGAGGCAGCTCCATCAGCCTGCCTTTTGGTGTTTGGTTTTCGTGTTGTGTTTTTTGTTTGTGTTTGTGTGTATCTGTGTGTGTGTCTATTGGGTGAGGGGAAGGAAGATGAGTGTGCAGGTTGAGGTTTCCACTTAACTATTTGGGAGGCACTATCAACCCCAAACACTTCTGCACAGACAGAGACTGCCCAGCTCCATCTCCAGCGTACACTTTAGATTGCGTTTAGTGTGGGTGGTACTGTTTTGTGTTTGTGTTTTGTTTTTGTTGTCTGTGTCAGCGGTGAGGGGACTTAAGGAGAATGATGTGCAGGTTGAGGTGGTCATCTTACTATTTGGCGTGGCACTATCCAACCCATCCTGCATGGACCATGAGACAGAGCCAAGCTCCAATCAGCATGCCTTTTTGATTTCTGCGTTTTCGTGTTGTGTTGTGTTTTCTGTTTGTGTTGTATTTGTGTCTGTGTTAGGGTGAGGGAGCAGGCGGTGTAGGCAGTTGTGCAAGATTGAGGGTTTCTTGGGTTCACAGTAACATATTTTGGGTTGGCCACTATTCCACCCATATGAGTGAATGGAGAGAGACCAGCCCACATCAGCATGCCGTTTTGGTTTGCGTTTTAGTGTCCCCCCTGTGTATGTGATTTAAGGTTTGTGTTGTGTTGTATTTGTGTGTGTTTGGCGTGAGGGGAAGGAGGATATGAGGGTGCAAGGTTGCTGGGTTCACTTTACCCATATTTCACGCACGAGGCCACTTCACACACACCCACACTTACCTTGATGGGAAAAAACAGCATGAGAGCCCAGCTCCACAGATGCCTTTTTGGTTTTGCCGTTTTTTTCGGTGTGTTGTGTTTTGTTCCTGTGTTGATGTGATGTGTGGTTGTGTGTTTGGGTGAGGGAAGGATGGAATGATGTGTCGCAAGTTGAGGGTTCAAATACATATTTTGGGTGGCCACTATCCAGCCCATTCCTGATGGACATGAGAAGAGCTCCGCTCCATTACTATGCATGCCTTAACTTTTGGTTTTGCTGTTTCGAGTGTCCTTGGTGATTTGGGTTTTGTGTTTTTGTTGTGCTGTATTTGTGTGTGTGTTCGGGATGGTGAGGGAAGTGAGGAAATGATGTGCAGGTTGAGGGTTTTTCATCCTTACATATTTTGGGTGGCCACTATCCAACCATTCGCTGATGGGACTGAGAGGCCCAGCGCCATCAGCATGATTTTTGGTTTTGCGTTTCGTGTTATGTGTGTGTTTTGTGTTTGTGTTGTCTTGTGTTGTATTTGTTTGTGTGGTGTTGGGTGAGGGGAAGGAAGATGGAGTGTGTGCAGGATTGAGGGTTCATACTACATATTTTGGTTAGTGGCCACACTCAACCCATTCCTGTGGAAATGAGAGAGATAAAAAGAGTCCATCAGCCGCCCTTTTTGGTTTTTGCGTTTTCTGTGGGTTGTGTTTGTTCTGTTTGTGTGTTGTATTTGTGTGGTGTGTTGGGGCGAGGGGAAGGAGGATGAGGGTGCAAGTTGAGGGGTTTTTCAACATTACATATATGTTTGGGTGGCCATATCCACCCATCCTGATGGACATGAGAGAGCCCAGCTCCATTCAGCATGCCTGTTTTGGTTTTGCGTTTGTGTTGTGTTATTGTTTTGTGTTTGTGTGTGTTTGTTATGGATGTGTGTTTTTGGGTGGGGGAAGGAGAGATGATGGGTGCAGGTTGAGGGTTCACTTACAATATTTTGGGAGGCCACTATCCCAACCCATTCCTGATGCATAAGCGCCCATCTTCCATCATCATGCTTTTTTTTGGTTTTGCTTTTTTGGTGTGTTGTGTTTTGTGTTGTATTGGTGTGTGTGTTTGGTTGAGGGGAAGTAAGGATGATGCGCAATTTGAGGGTTCACTTACATATTTGGGGTGGCCACTATCCAGCCTTCCTGAATGGACATGAGAAGCCCAGCTCCATCATCATGCCTTTTTTGGTTTTGCGTTTTCTTGTGTGTTGTGTGTTGTGTTTTTGGTTGTGCTTATTTGTTGGCTGTGTTGGGGGTGAGGGAAGGAGGATGAATGTGCACGGTTGAGGGTTTCACTTACCTATTTTTTTGGTGTTGGGTGCCACTATCCAACCATTCCAATGGACATGAGAGAAGCCCAGCTCCATCACCTGCTTTTTTTGGTTTTGTGCTTTTCGTGTTGTGTTGTTTTTTTGTTTTGTTGTGTTTATTTGGTGTTTGTTTGGGGGGTGCGTGGAAGGACGATGAGTGGTTTGCCGGTGTAGGTTTCCCTTACATAATTTGGGGTGGCCACTATCCAACCCCGTCCTGATTGAGAAATGACGAAAACTCCATCCGCCCGCCCTTGTTTTGGGTTTTGCGTTTTCGTGGGTGTTGTGTTTTTCTGGTGGTGTTAATTGTGTGTTTTGTGTTTGGGTGAGGGGAAGGAGGATGAGTGTGCAAGTTGAGGGTTCCGTCATCTTTGGGTGGCCACTATCCAACCCATTCCCTGTGACATGAGAGAGCCCAGCTGCCATCATCAAATGCCCTTTGGTTTTGCGTTTTCGTTTTGTGTTGTGTTTGTGTTTGTGTTATTTGTGTGTGTGTTTGGTGAGGGGAAGAGGATTAGTGTGCAAGTTGAGGTGTCACTCACATATCTTGGGAGGCCCCACTACCAACCTAATTCTTCCTAATTCTGCCAGACACGATATAGCCCAGCTCCATCAAGCGTATCCTTTTGAGTATTGCGTTTTCGTGTTGTGTTTATGTTCTTGTGTTTTGTTGTTTTTGTGTCCTGTGGTTCTTGTTCGAGGGGAAGAGGATGAGTGTGTCCAAAAAAGGTTAGGGTTCACTTACATATTTTGGGTGGCCACTATCCAACCCATTCCTGATGGACATGAGAGAGCCCAGCTCCATCAGCATGCCTTTTTGGTTTTGCGTTTTCGTGTTGTGTTGTGTTTTGTGTTTGTGTTGTATTTGTGTGTGTGTTTGGGTGAGGGGAAGGGAGATGAGTGTGCAAGTTGAGGGTTCACTTACATATTTTGGGTGGCCACTATCCAACCCATTCCTGATGGACATGAGAGAGCCCAGCTTCCATCAGCATGCCTTTTTGGTTTTGCGTTTTCGTGTTGTGTTGTGTTTTTGTGTTTTGTGTTGTGTTGTATTTGTGTGTGTGTGTTGGGTGAGGGGAAGGAGGATGTAGTGTGCAGGTTGAGGGTGTTCACTTACATATTTGGGGTGGCCACTATCCAACCCATTCCTGATGGACATGAGAGAGCCCAGCTCCATCAGCATGCCTTTTGGCTTTGCGTTTTGGTTGTGTTGTGTTTTGTGTTGTATTTGTGTGTGTTTGGGTGAGGGGAAGAGGATGAGTGCGCAGGTTATTAAGGGTTCACTTACATATTTTGGTGGCCACTATCCAACCCATTCCTGATGACATGAGAGAGCCCAGCTCCATCAGCATGCCTTTTTGGTTTTGCGTTTTTTGTGTGTGTTGTGTTTTGTTTTGTGTTGTGTGTTGTATTTGTGTGTGTGTGTTTGGGTGAGGGGAAGGAAGATGAGTGTGCAGGTTGAGGGTTCACTTTAACATATTTTGGGTGGCCACTATCCAACCCATTCCTGATGGAAATGAGAGATAAAAGCTCCATCAGCCCGCCTTTTTGTTTTGCGTTTACGTGTTGTGTTGTGTTTTCTGTTTGTGTTGTATTTGTGTGTGTGTTTGGGTGAGGGGAAGGGAGATGAGTGTGCAAGTTGAGGGTTCACTTACATATTTTGGATGGCCACTATCCAACCCATTCCTGATAGACATGAGAGAGCCCAGCTCCATCAGCATGCCTTTTTGATTTTGCGTTTTCGTGTTGTGTTGTGTTTTGTGTTTGTGTTGTATTTGTGTCTGTGTTTGGGTGAGGGGAAGGGGGATGAGTGCGCAAGTTGAGGGTTCACTTACATATTTTGGGTGGCCACTATCCAGCCCATTCCTGATGGACATGAGAGAGCCCAGCTCCATCAGCATGCCTTTTTGGTTTTGCGTTTTCGTGTTGTGTTGTGTTTTGTGTTTGTGTTGTGTTGTATTTGTGTGTGTGTTTGGGTGAGGGGAAGGAGGATGAGTGTGCAGGTTGAGGGTTCACTTACATATTTTGGGTGGCCACTATCCAGCCCATTCCTGATGGACATGAGAGAGCCCAGCTCCATCAGCATGCCTTTTTGGTTTTGCGTTTTTGTGTTGTGTTGTGTTTTGTGTTTGTGTTGTGTTGTATTTGTGTGTGTGTTTGGGTGAGGGGAAGGAAGATGAGTGTGCAGGTTGAGGGTTCACTTACATATTTTGGGAGGCCACTATCCAACCCAATTCTGCCAGACACGAGATAGCCCAGCTCCATCAGCGTATCCTTTTGGTATTGCGTTTTCGTGTTGTGTTGTGTTTTGTGTTTGTGTTGTTTTGTGTCTGTGTTAGGGTGAGGGGAAGGAGGATGAGTGTGCAGGTTGAGGGTTCACTTACATATTTTGGGTGGCCACTATCCAACCCATTCCTGATGGACATGAGAGAGCCCAGCTCCATCAGCATGCCTTTTTGGTTTTGCGTTTTCGTGTTGTGTTGTGTTTTGTGTTTGTGTTGTATTTGTGTGTGTGTTTGGGTGAGGGGAAGGAGGATGAGTGTACAAGTTGAGGGTTCACTTACATATTTTGGGTGGCCACTATCCAACCCATTCCTGATGGACATGAGAGAGCCCAGCTCCATCAGCATGCCTTTTTGGTTTTGCATTTTCGTGTTGTGTTGTGTTTTGTGTTTGTGTTGTGTTGTATTTGTGTGTGTGTTTGGGTGAGGGGAAGGAAGATGAGTGTGCAGGTTGAGGGTTCACTTACATATTTTGGGTGGCCACTATCCAACCCATTCCTGATGGAAATGAGAGATAAAAGCTCCATCAGCCCGCCTTTTTGGTTTTGCGTTTTCGTGTCGTGTTGTGTTTTCTGTTTGTGTTGTATTTGTGTGTGTGTTTGGGTGAGGGGAAGGAGGATGAGTGTGCAAGTTGAGGGTTCACTTACATATTTTGGGTGGCCACTATCCAACCCATTCCTGATGGACATGAGAGAGCCCAGCTCCATCAGCATGCCTTTTTGGTTTTGCGTTTTCGTGTTGTGTTGTGTTTTGTGTTTGTGTTGTATTTGTGTGTGTGTTTGGGTGAGGGGAAGGAGGATGAGTGTGCAAGTTGAGGGTTCACTCACATATCTTGGGAGGCCACTATCCAACCCAATTCTGCCAGACACGAGATAGCCCAGCTCCATCAGCGTATCCTTTTGGTATTGCGTTTTCGTGTTGTGTTGTGTTTTGTGTTTGTGTTGTTTTTGTGTCTGTGTTAGGGTGAGGGGAAGGAGGATGAGTGTGCAGGTTGAGGGTTCACTTACATATTTTGGGTGGCCACTATCCAACCCATTCCTGATGGACATGACAGAGCCCAGCTCCATCAGCATGCCTTTTTGGTTTTGCATTTTCGTGTTGTGTTGTGTTTTGTGTTGTATTTGTGTGTGTGTTTGGGTGAGGGGAAGGAAGATGAGTGTGCAGGTTGAGGGTTCACTTACATATTTTGGGTGGCCACTATCCAACCCATTCCTGATGGAAATGAGAGAGCCCAGCTCCATCAGCATGCCTTTTTGGTTTTGCGTTTTCGTGTTGTGTTGTGTTTTGTGTTGTATTTGTGTGTGTGTTTGGGTGAGGGGAAGGAGGATGAGTGTGCAGGTTGAGGGTTCACTTACATATTTTGGGTGGCCACTATCCAACCCATTCCTGATGGAAATGAGAGATAAAAGCTCCATCAGCCCGCCTTTTTGGTTTTGCGTTTTCGTGTCGTGTTGTGTTTTCTGTTTGTGTTGTATTTGTGTGTGTGTTTGGGTGAGGGGAAGGAGGATGAGTGTGCAAGTTGAGGGTTCACTTACATATTTTGGGTGGCCACTATCCAACCCATTCCTGATGGACATGAGAGAGCCCAGCTCCATCAGCATGCCTTTTTGGTTTTGCGTTTTCGTGTTGTGTTGTGTTATGTGTTTGTGTTGTATTTGTGTGTGTGTTTGGGTGAGGGGAAGGAGGATGAGTGTGCAAGTTGAGGGTTCACTCACATATCTTGGGAGGCCACTATCCAAACCAATTCTGCCAGACACGAGATAGCCCAGCTCCATCAGCGTATCCTTTTGGTATTGCGTTTTCGTGTTGTGTTGTGTTTTGTGTTTGTGTTGTTTTTGTGTCTGTGTTAGGGTGAGGGGAAGGAGGATGAGTGTGCAGGTTGAGGGTTCACTTACATATTTTGGGTGGCCACTATCCAACCCATTCCTGATGGACATGACAGAGCCCAGCTCCATCAGCATGCCTTTTTGGTTTTGCATTTTCGTGTTGTGTTGTGTTTTGTGTTGTATTTGTGTGTGTGTTTGGGTGAGGGGAAGGAAGATGAGTGTGCAGGTTGAGGGTTCACTTACATATTTTGGGTGGCCACTATCCAACCCATTCCTGATGGAAATGAGAGATAAAAGCTCCATCAGCCCGCCTTTTTGGTTTTGCGTTTTCGTGTCGTGTTGTGTTATCTGTTTGTGTTGTATTTGTGTGTGTGTTTGGGTGAGGGGAAGGAGGATGAGTGTGCAAGTTGAGGATTCACTTACATATTTTGGGTGGCCACTATCCAACCCATTCCTGATGGACATGAGAGAGCCCAGCTCCATCAGCATGCCTTTTTGATTTTGCGTTTTCGTGTTGTGTTGTGTTTTGTGTTTGGGTTGTATTTGTGTCTGTGTTTGGGTGAGGGGAAGGGGGATGAGTGTGCAAGTTGAGGGTTCACTTACATATTTTGGGTGGCCACTATCCAACCCATTCCTGATGGACATGAGAGAGCCCAGCTCCATCAGCATGCCTTTTTGGTTTTGCGTTTTTGTGTTGTGTTGTGTTTTGTGTTTGTGTTGTGTTGTATTTGTGTGTGTGTTTGGGTGAGGGGAAGGAAGATAAGTGTGCAGGTTGAGGGTTCACTTACATATTTTGGGTGGCCACTATCCAACCCATTCCTGATGCAAATGGGAGATAAAAGCTCCATCAGCATGCCTTTTTGGTTTTGCGTTTTTGTGTCGTGTTGTGTTTTCTGTTTGTGTTGTATTTGTGTGTGTGTTTGGGTGAGGGGAAGGAGGATGAGTGTGCAAGTTGAGGGTTCACTTACATATTTTGGGTGGCCACTATCCAACCCATTCCTGATGGACATGAGAGAGCCCAGCTCCACCAGCATGCCTTTTTGATTTTGCGTTTTCGTGCTGTGTTGTGTTTTGTGTTTGTGTTGTATTTGTGTGTGTGTTTGGGTGAGGGGAAGGGGGATGAGTGTGCAAGTTGAGGGTTCACTTACATATTTTGGGTGGCCACTATCCAACCCATTCCTGATGGACATGAGAGAGCCCAGCTCCATCAGCATGCCTTTTTGGTTTTGCGTTTTCGTGTTGTGTTGTGTTTTGTGTTGTTTTTGTGTGTGTGTTTGGGTGAGGGGAAGGAGGATGAGTGTGCAGGTTGAGGGTTCACTTACATATTTTGGGTGGCCACTATCCAACCCATTCCTGATGGACATGAGAGAGCCCAGCTCCATCAGCATGCCTTTTTGGTTTTGTGTTTTCGTGTTGTGTTGTGTTTTGTGTTTGTGTTGTGTTGTATTTGTGTGTGTGTTTGGGTGAGGGGAAGGAAGATGAGTGTGCAGGTTGAGGGTTCACTTACATATTTTAGGTGGCCACTATCCAACCCATTCCTGATGGAAATGAGAGATAAAAGCTCCATCAGCATGCCTTTTTGGTTTTGCGTTTTCGTGTTGTGTTTTGTTTTCTGTTTGTGTTGTATTTGTGTCTGTGTTTGGGTGAGGGGAAGGAGGATGAGTGTGCAAGTTGAGGGTTCACTTACATATTTTGGGTGGCCACTATCCAACCCATTCCTGATGGACATGAGAGAGCCCAGCTCCATCAGCATGCCTTTTTGGTTTTGCGTTTTCGTGTTGTGTTGTGTTTTGTGTTGTATTTGTGTGTGTGTTTGGGTGAGGGGAAGGAGGATGAGTGTGCAGGTTGAGGGTTCACTTACATATTCTGGGTGGCCACTATCCAACCCATTCCTGATGGACATGAGAGAGCCCAGCTCCATCAGCATGCCTTTTTGGTTTTGCGTTTTCGTGTTGTGTTGTGTTTTGTGTTTGTGTTGTGTTGTATTTGTGTGTGTGTTTGGGTGAGGGGAAGGAAGATGAGTGTGCAGGTTGAGGGTTCACTTACATATTTTGGGTGGCCACTATCCAACCCATTCCTGATGGAAATGAGAGATAAAAGCTCCATCAGCATGCCTTTTTGGTTTTGCGCTTTCGTGTCGTGTTGTGTTTTCTGTTTGTGTTGTATTTGTGTCTTTGTTTGGGTGAGGGGAAGGAGGATGAGTGTGCAAGTTGAGGGTTCACTTACATATTTTGGGTGGCCACTATCCAACCCATTCCTGATGGACATGAGAGAGCCCAGCTCCATCAGCATGCCTTTTTGATTTTGCGTTTTCGTGTTGTGTTGTGTTTTGTGTTTGTGTTGTATTTGTGTGTGTGTTTGGGTGAGGGGAAGGAGGATGAGTGTGCAAGTTGAGGGTTCACTCACATATCTTGGGAGGCCACTATCCAACCCAATTCTGCCAGACACGAGATAGCCCAGCTCCATCAGCGTATCCTTTTGGTATTGCGTTTTCGTGTTGTGTTGTGTTTTGTGTTTGTGTTGTATTTGTGTCTGTGTTTGGGTGAGGGGAAGGAGGATGAGTGTGCAGGTTGATGGTTCACTTACATATTTTGGGTGGCCACTATCCAACCCATTCCTGATGGACATGAGAGAGCCCAGCTCCATCAGCATGCCTTTTTGGTTTTGCGTTTTCGTGTTGTGTTGTGTTTTGTGTTTGTGTTGTATTTGTGTCTGTGTTTGGGTGAGGGGAAGGGGGATGAGTGTGCAAGTTGAGGGTTCACTTACATATTTTGGGTGGCCACTATCCAACCCATTCCTGATGGACATGAGAGAGCCCAGCTCCATCAGCATGCCTTTCTGGATTTGCGTTTTCGTGTTGTGTTGTGTTTTGTGTTGTGTTGTATTTGTGTGTGTGTTTGGGTGAGGGGAAGGAGGATGAGTGTGCAGGTTGAGGGTTCACTTACATATTTTGGGTGGCCACTATCCAACCCATTCCTGATGGACATGAGAGAGCCCAGCTCCATCAGCATGCCTTTTTGGTTTTGCGTTTTCGTGTTGTGTTGTGTTTTGTGTTTGTGTTGTGTTGTATTTGTGTGTGCGTTTGGGTGAGGGGAAGGAAGATGAGTGTGCAGGTTGAGGGTTCACTTACATATTTTGGGTGGCCACTATCCAACCTATTCCTGATGGAAATGAGAGATAAAAGCTCCATCAGCATGCCTTTTTGGTTTTGCGTTTTCGTGTTGTGTTGTGTTTTGTGTTTGTGTTGTATTTGTGTGTGTGTTTGGGTGAGGGGAAGGAGGATGAGTGTGCAAGTTGAGGGTTCACTTACATATTTTGGGTGGCCACTATCCAACCCATTCCTAATGGACATGAGAGAGCCCAGCTCCATCAGCATGCCTTTTTGGTTTTTCGTTTTCGTGTTGTGTTGTGTTTTGTGTTTGTGTTGTATTTGTGTGTGTGTTTGGTTGAGGGGAAGGAGGATGAGTGTGCAAGTTGAGGGTTCACTTACATATTTTGGGAGGCCACTATCCAACCCATTCCTGCCAGACACGAGATAGCCCAGCTCCATCAGCGTATCCTTTTGGTATTGCGTTCTCGTGTTGTGTTGTGTTTTGTGTTTGTGTTGTATTTGTGTCTGTGTTTGGGTGAGGGGATTGAAGATGAGTGTGCAGGCTGAGGGTTCACTCACATATCTTGGGTGGCCACTATCCAAACCATTCCTGTCGGCCATGAGAGAGCCCAGCTCCATCAGCATGCCCTCAACGACGTTGTACACACGAGTTGAGTCAGCATAACAGATAATCATCTCTCGGCCCCTGTAGATGGTAGCAGATTGATGGGTGGGTGTGTGGGTGGGTGGGAGTCGGTAAGTGTATGATTCAGCGTAGCGAATGATGGGGTAGGAATTAGTTGGGCTATGAGTCAGGTAGGGAGTCAACATAACAGATAATAATCTTTTAGCCCCTGTAGATGGTAGCAGATTGATGGGTGGGTGGGTGGGTGGGAGTCAGTAAGTGTATGATTCAGCGTAGGGAATGATGGGGTAGGAATTAGTTGGGCTATGAGTCAGGTAGGGGTAGTCAACATAACAGATAATCATCTTTCAGCCCCTGTAGATGGTAGCAGGTTGATGGCTGGCTGGGTGGGTGGGTGGGTGGGAGTCAGTAAGTGTATAATTCAGCGTAGCGAATGATGAGGTAGGAATTAGATTGATGGGTAGGAATTAGTTGGGTTATGAGTCAGGTAGGGTATGAGTCAGCATACACATGAGTTGAGTCAGCATAGCAGATAATCATCTCTCAGCCCCTTTAGATGGCAGAACATTGATGGGTTGGTGGGAGTCAGTGGGACAAGTTAAGTAAAGGCGTGTGAGTCCAGTGGGGTATGGGTATGAATCACCGGGGGGGATGGTGTCAGTTGGGTAGGAGTAAAGGTTGAGGTTGTTGAGTAAAGGCATAGCCAGATGATGTGAGTGGTTATCTTGGGACACATGGAGGTGGAAAAAGGGAAAAGGAAAAGAAAACAATTTGTTCACGTTAGTTTTTACATGGGGGAAAAAGTAAGAGCATATACACTCACAGGAGGTGGGTTTGGGGGAGT
>JACBWV010000148.1:0-22606 GCA_013435795.1 Chlamydomonas sp. ICE-L
TCACTAGCAGAGTCTCCCATCTTCCCCTGTCCAAGATTCCTTCCTCTCCATCGCTCCCCCCTATCCTTCATTTCCCCACTCTCCAGCCCCCTTTTACTCATCTCATCCAGAGGTCCCCTCTACCCCCTGACTCAAGTACCTTAAGCTTCCCTGCCCGGGTTGTTTCTCCTACCTCCCCGCCGCCCTTTCCCCTCGCACACCCACATCTGCTCCACCCACCCCCTGACTCCTCTCTTATGAGCAGTGCTTGCTTTAACGTGCTGGTGCTGCCGCCCTCTTCAAGGCCAAACCAGACTCCTCCTGCCTCCCTGTCCCCTTCCTTTCCCCGCCGCTCCCTCTCCTGTCCCTCCCTCTTTCCTGGCGTCCACCGCACTGGCCGCCGACGACCCTCCTCCCCGTATCACCTGTCCCATTATCTCTGTTTTTCCCCCTTCCTTACATCTCTTCCCTGAAGTCTTTCTTGTTTTTTTGCTTTCCGACAGCCTTTCGCATTTATGCGGGCCTGCATCCATCCTATGGGGGGGGGCGGGGGGGCTCCAGCCACTCCTGCCCCTCCCAGGGGGGGCCTGTCCTTCCTCCTCCTTCCTTCCTCCTCCCTCCCTCCTCCTTCCCCCCTAACCACCCCCCCCCCCCCGCCACCCCCCCTGCTCGTCCCCCTCCCCCACCTCCTTCCGTCCCTCCTCCTTCCTCCCTCCTCCCCCCTCCCACCCCCCTCCCCCCCCTCCCCCTCCCTCTCTCCCCCCTCCTCCCCCTTCCTCCCCCCGCCTCCCCCCCTCGACCCCGCTCCCCCCCCTCCCTCCTTGCCCTCTCCCTTCATCCGCTCTCCCTCTGCCGACCTCTCCTCCCCTCTCCCTCTCCCTCTCCCCTCTCCCTCTCCCTCTCCCTCTCCCTCTACTCGCTCTCTGCATCTCCGCTTCTCGGCTCGTCCCTCGTCCCTCTGATAGTCTCCCAGCTCGTCCCTCTCCCTCATGCTTCCCTCTCCCTCTAGCTCCCTCGGGGCTCTAGATCCCTCTCCCTCTCACCACATCCCTCTCCGTCTCGGACCCCCGTCTCCCTTCCTTCCCAGTACCATCTCCCTTCTCCCTCGTCCCTCTCTCAGAAAGCGAAAGAGAAAGAGAAAGAGCAAAGAGAAAGGACAGAGCGGGACAAGAGGAACGCGAAAGCGAGAAAGTGAAAGAGAGAAAGAATCACGAGAAGAGCATAGCAAACGCTAAAGATCCAGAGAACAGGAAAGCGCTAGAGACGGCGACAGAGCAAGGCCAGCGACCTGATCAAAGAGTACACGAGACATCGCAAAGAGAAGAGCCTAGGAGAATGCTTAACGAGAAAGAGAACCGAAATATCGAAAGATAAATCTCCCTCTCAATCTCACTCTCCCTCTCCCTCCCATCTCCCTCTCCCTTACACATATCAGCGTTGAAAATTCACTCCGGTGAGGTGGAAAGTAGATGTAAAGCAGCGGAAATGGATTGGGATGAGTGTGGAATGAAAAAGAGACGGAAGGATACGTACAGACACAGGAGACCCATAAAGGGGCACCTGTGGTGAAAGGAGGCGGTAGACAGGAACCTAACAGGGTACAGATCAGACCGGAGACGTAGGTGACAGGAAGCTGCCACTGAGTCATCTCAAGATGACTCAGTCCCACGGGAAGCTGGCTCAGGAGAGCCGATAGTTCTAAGGGAGTACATAAGTAGTCACCAAGTCATAAAACGCGTAAGAGCACCGCTATACATGCTGATACTCCACCTATGACACAGGTGACATACAATAGTACTACTCCACCTATGGCACTGGTGACATAGAACTATATGTAACAAATTAAAAAAAAAAAAAAAAAATCAAAGAACTCCGGAAAAAAAATCGAGAGAAACTTCAAATGAAACCCGAAGGGTGTAAGGGAAGGTATGAAGCAAGGCAAAGAACCAAAATTTGCCAAGTGGATATAAGAGGACAACTAAATATCAAAGTCGGGTAACAACGGTATAGAAAACCCGATCCGGGAATAGGAACCTAATGCCAATCAATGATAACTTAAAGAAACTCTAAATGTAACCAAAGAAACCCTAAAATGTAACCAAAAATTCCAGAATACATGTAACCAAAATTCTAGAATACATGTAATCAAAAAAATTGGTTTAAGGAGAAGCAGTCATTCCAAACATGCGAATGAAACGCCAGAACACCATAGGATCAAGGGGCTTGGTGA
The DNA here is from genome assembly GCA_013435795.1 of Chlamydomonas sp. ICE-L. Classification (NCBI taxonomy): domain Eukaryota; kingdom Viridiplantae; phylum Chlorophyta; class Chlorophyceae; order Chlamydomonadales; family Chlamydomonadaceae; genus Chlamydomonas; species Chlamydomonas sp. ICE-L. The sequence continues at coordinate 2,210 of JACBWV010000148.1, forward strand.
AGGGGTCAGCACAGTTGTCCTTAGTGTTAACATAGAATGGGCGTTCCTGCTTCCGAACGGATTTCCAATCTTACAATCACTTTTTGGGGGTCTTTTGATGCTTTCCAAAAGCAATCTTACAATAAAAATCGTAAGATTGTAGTCAATTTTGACAAAATATGCTTGAAATGAGCTTGAAAGACGGAGAAACGTACAGATTGCGAATGTTACAACGTTGAAATGCCATATTTTGTAACAAAAGGTGTTAACATCAATTCGTGTCTTACAATTATAATTGTTAGAAATAAAGGGAAAGCGGACGGTTATAAGTCGGCAGGCAGAATTCAGCTTTTACATCTTACAATACCCAACAAGTTAGCATTGGCCCTCTTTCTACAACGTGATAGCCTGTTCCCACAGCCAATCTAGAGTAGACAGTATTGTGTCAGGTAGCACCATGGCGTCAGTTAGCACATGACCTGTCAGCACCAAGTGCAGAAGTTATCACCAATGGACTTGTTGGCAGCAGTGCAACATTAGCACCGTGCACAAGTTTGCACAGGTGTACTAGTTTGCCTTATCCAACACACATTTTGAGTGATTTCAGGATTCTAGGATGGCAGTTTGCAGATTTAAGGATATAAATTTGTGTTATGTACATAATGAGGCTATGAGGTATGAAATTATGAATAATTAGTCCTGAGTAAGGAGTTATTAGTTCTGACTTGTATAAGGTACATATAAGTTCTGAGTTGTGAGTTATACATAAGAGAGGTACACATAAGTACAGATTTCGGAGTTATAAGTACTAAGTTGTACTTTTTAACTGTTGAGTTGTGAGTTGTGAGATAAATAATTATGAGCAATGCGTTCAAGACTTAGTAAACAGCTTTCACCTTCCTCTTGACTGTCCTCTACAATTGATTTTGTATTGGAATACTTCGAAGGAACTTTCTCTCTCTCCAAACGAGCAAATCAATGTTACAATTGAAATTGAAGGGAATAGTCTCTTTCTCCTGAATACAACAAAACAATCTTATAAAATAAATTGTAAGATATTTTCGTAAAATACACCAAAAAAGCAAAATCAATTAATTTGCGAAAACGATCTTACAAAATAAATTGTAAGATATTTTCGTAAAATACACCAAAAAAGCAAAATCAATTAATTTGCGAAAACGATCTTACAATATTTATCGTAAGATTTCAGTAAAATAAAAAATCCGTTCGGAAGCAGGAACGCCCATTATAGGCAACATCCACCTGGCCATCCTCCACCAGCTCCTGGATATAGTGATGGATGACATCAATGTGCTTGTTGCGAGGGAGCAGCTGACAGTCATTGGCCCAGCTCAAGGACCCCAAGTTGTCACCCTGAATGGTGACCAGGTCACAAGGCAGCCCTAGATCAATTCTCAACTTTTTCAACCATTGCACCTCCCTGGCAGTCTGAGACAGGGCCTGATACTCAGCCTCATTGGAGCTAACAGCAACAGTGGGTTGCCTTTTGCTCATCCAGTTCACAAGGCAGCCTCCAGCAAGCACAGCATAGCCAGTCTGAGATCTCCTGTCAGACCCATCATCAGCAAAGGATGAGTCACTAAAGACAGTAAAAGAGAAACCAGGGCTGTGAGTGTAAGTGAGGCCCAGATGGGAATGTTCTCTCAAATACAAAAGCAAGCGCTTGGCTGCAGCCCACAGGGGGGCAGTGGGTTGAGCAGAAAACCTGGACAGGTAGCTCACAGCAAAAGAAATATCAGGCCTTGTGCAGGTAGCCAGGTACAGCAAAGCCCCCACAAGAGAGAGGTACTGGCTATTAGAGGCCAGAGGTTCTCCAGGAGGATCAGTGACAGTGCACTTGGCCATGGGAACTGAAAACTTGGGTTTGGCACCAGCTCAACAATGTAGGAGTGCTGCGAGAGGTTGATCTTAACACACCTGCCGTCAGAATCAAGTGTACAAGTCATGTCCAATGAAAGGAACTGGACAGGTACACCCATTTCCTTGACTTCCCACCCAGCTGCTTCCATAGCCTTGATCAGCAAGGCATACCTATGCAGCTCACTAAAAGCACAGATAAAGTCATCCACATAGGTCAGGACATAGCTCCACCCACCAGTAGAATCCCTCCTGAAATACAGAGCAGGTTCAGCTTTGCACATGGTAAAACCGTGGGCAACCAAAACCTGCTTTACATCTTTGCTCCAAGCCCTGGGTGCCTGCTTCAAACCATAAAGAGATTTAATCAGCTTGCACACAAGGGGAACATTGTCAGGACCAAGTTCATGAAAGCCCTCAGGCTGGTAACAGAACAAGTCCAGACCAGGTTCCAGCTTGGCATTCAAGAATGCAGTCTTGATGTCCAGCTGCCTCACAAACATTTTTCTATGAGTGATGGCAGCAAGGAGCACACGAAGACCTGCTTTAGAGGAGACGGGGGCATATACATCATGGTAGTCCAGCCCAGGACGTTGCAAAAAACCACGAACTACAAAACGAGCTTTAAAACGCAAAGAACCATCAGCCCCATGTTTCTTGACAAATAACCATCTGCCAGATAGAATCCTCTGCCTAGGAGGCTGTGGAGTGAGGACCCAAGTGCCATGAGCATGGAGGGAGGCCATCTCATCCTTCATAGCCTGCAGCCAGAGATCTCTGTCAGGGTTGGTAGGTAACATTGCAGCTTTATAAGAGAGTTCAGTAAAGGTACAAATAAAAGCCCCCACGTACAAGCAGTGTACTTGTACATGGGCAGCGGGGATATCAGCAGTATCAGCAGTAACCGGTAATAAAGCCCCCAGCGCAGCACTCATGCGTGGTTGAACAAGGCCGGCCTCCTTTGCCTCTAAATCGTCGAAGCCTGGGTACACTGGAATGTTAGAATATCAGTTAGCACTTGCCTTGTGATATTTGATGTCGGACTAGACTTCATGTCATGCTAATTAGGTAAAAGCAAAACGCTGCCCCCAGGGGGAATCGAACCCTTGTTGAATTTCCGTATAGCTCATGGCGTTACACCACTGAGCCAGTAGTACTATGCTGTGCTGTGTTTTGTGAGTACGAGATAGCGCTGGTGGCCAACCGGTTGTTGCCGCCCGATGGCCGGTTTAGGGATGCTTCGCGGTAGCTACTGAAGGAATCTACCGGTGGAATCTTCCAAAGATGCCTTCCGTAGATTCCCTCCCGAACAGTATAAAAGGGGACTCACGAGAGCAGAGTACCACTTACTCTCTCTCTGGTCCCCAGGTAAGATTTACTGTTCTGCTGCCATTACTGCGTTTCTTGCTATGATCTTTGGTGCTCCAGAAAGCTGAGACTCGCGCGCATCTGTTCGCGCGCATCTGACCGAGCGAATCTGCTCGCGCGCACCTGACTGCGCGCATTTGTTCAAAGCTAGTTGTTTAGCTTTGTTTGCAGCTCTCTCTTTCTCTCTGCTTTGATACTCTGACACTTAGTACTAATTGCTTTGCTTAGATATTGAAGGCTCTTCGCCTGCTTCTTGTACATTGCCTGTTCCCACTTGTCAGTTCTAAGGCATTCGCCTCTCTTTGTAGTTGTTTTATTTCTGATGTAATTACCACTTACTCTCTCTCTGGTCCCCAGCCTATTTATTTTACAGGTTATGGGCTCATCGCGCTAAAGTGCTGGATTGCACCCCACTGCGGATTGAATTGGAGCTGGCTGGATTGCCCCTCCTTTTAGCTGGACTGCTTTGTTGTGCTGGACTGCACAGCCCCCCTCTTCCTCAGCTCCTAGTACTGTGTTGGACTGCACAGTTGTCTGAAGCTGGACTGCTCCATCTTTTTGCTGGACTGCAAACCCCCCTCTGCAACCTTCTCTACCTCATCCATCTGCTTTACAATGGAGGACACAAGGGTCTCTATGCCCAAGTTGGATGGCAACAATTATGGGGTCTGGAGTGTTAGGATGATGGCATGCCTTGCCTTGAAGAAGGTGTCCAAGGCTATTTCAGAGGACACGGTGGACCCTGAGGATGATCTGCAAGCAAGATCCTTGCTGGTCATTCAGGTGAAGGATCACCTCCTGCCCTTCATCAAGAATGAGAAGACTGCCAAGGGCATGTGGTTGAAGCTTGAGGAGCTGCACAAGAACAAGTCCAGGGCTCGCTTGAATCTGATGCGCCGAGAGCTGGCGCAACTGAAGAAGGAGCCCAAGGAGACTGTAGCCAAGTACACTGCCCGTGCGGAGTCACTCAGGGATCAGCTTGCAGCAGCAGGGGATACCACCTCTTCTGCTGACCTGATCAGCACTGTGTTGAATGGACTGCCTAAGGAGTTTGACACTGCAGTCCAAATCCTGGAGGCAGAGGACAACTCGGATCTTAGTGATGTCCTAGCCAGACTCTTGATTGCTGAAGCAAGGATGAGTAGGAAGGATGATCGTACTAGATCTGAGGACCACGGCTCTGCTCTTGCTGGACATGGCGGCACCCCCCCATCGCGTCCAGGTCAGGCTCGTCCGGGTCAGACCACGGACAAGGACAAGAGGATCTGCTACTACTGTGGTAACGCGGGTCACATTGCAAAGGATTGTCGCAAGAAGAAATCTGACAAAGCCTCCGGGAAGTATACTCCCAAGACCCAGCCGGGTAACAACGCCACAGTCGCCACTGCCTTCACCTGCTCGGGTGGCATTGCTGCACTCACTGATGAGGACTTGCCCCCTTTGATTGGTGAAGTGACTTGGATGCTGGACTCAAGTGCTTCCCACAACATCACGGGGGACCGCGATCTGCTTGTGAACATCAGACACCTGGATACACCACTCCAATTCAGGTTTGCTGACGGAGTGGGACATCGGGCAGAATACGCTGGCGACGTCTTCCTGGAATCTGTAAATGGAGAGTGTGTTCAGCTGCAGAATGTCCATTATGTCCCTGCATCTGCCAGAAATCTGATCTCCCTCTCAAGCGTTATGCGGAACGGAGCTCAGATAGAATACTGGGACGACACACGTTGTATCTTTGCCAAGAATGGTGTGCGCATCGAAGCGGTTTGCATCAACTGCGTGTATGAGGTGGAGGGGATGGTGCCCGAGGCAGACATGCCAGTTGCTCCTCTTTTTACTGACGGTACTGTGTGCGCTGCAGTTGAGACGCCGGAGCTTTGGCATGCCAGGTTTGGTCATCTGGGGATGACAAACTTGGCCACTCTGCAGGCCAAGCAGATGGTACATGGCATGAAGGTAGAAGCTGAGGCATTCAAGGACTTCAAGGATCCCTGCGAGGCTTGCGTGCTGTCGAAGCAGACCCGCGATCCTTTTCCTGCCAGTAAGTCAGCACCTGTGAAGGGATTGCTTCATGTGGACCTATGTGGTCCTATCACACCTGCCTCTCTAGGGCAGAGCAAGTACTTCCTGGGTGTGTTGGAGGACCACTCCAGGTACAGCTTTGTCATCATGCTGAAGACCAAGGACCAGGCATCAGCAGCCCTGCATGACCTCATTCTCATGCTGCAGACTCAACATGGCATCACTGTCAAGATAGTGCACTCGGACAGAGGAGGAGAATTCTGCAATGGTGAACTCGCTGCCTTCTTTGCTTCCAGAGGGATTGTCCATCAAACCACAGCCCCTTACAGCCCCGAGAGCAATGGCGCGGCGGAGCGTTTGAACAGGACCCTAATGGAAAAGGTTAGGGCCCTCCTGCTTCACAGTGGTGCCCCCTTCTACCTTTGGGCTGAGGGCCTAAAGACAGCTAACACCTTAAGGAATGCCTCCCCAGTCAGTGGCCGGGAGCTTACGCCTCACCAGCTGCTGACAGGGTCAGTCCCAGAAGTATCCCACTTCAAGATTTTTGGGTGCAAGGCCTTTGCCCATGTGCCCAAGCTGAAGCGGCGCAAGCTGGATGCTGTAAGCAGACCAGGTGTCTTCATTGGGTACGAGGCCAACTCCAAGGCATACCGGATCCTGGATCCAGACGGCAAGACTGTGCGTGTGGCTCGGGATGTTACCTTCCATTAGGGTGTCTTCCCATACAACACGCCGACGCCACCGGCCCATATGAATGATGAGCCACTGTGCATTATAGACATCAAGCTGGAACCTGATGAGGAACCAGTTAGTGCACCTTCTGGCACCTCTCCAGCGGCCCACTACCCCGACGGATGAAGCTGACAGTGAGGACGAAGACTTACCCCCTTTGCACATGGATACTGACTCAAATGAGGAAGATGAGGACATTGCTCCACTGCCTACTCAAGATGCACCTCCTCCGCGGCGATCATCCAGACTCAGGCAGGCACCTTCAGAGTGGTGGGCCACCTCAGCTGCTGTTGTTGAACTTCAGCCTGAGCCAGTGTCTGTGAAGGAAGCTCTCGCAGGTCCCGAAGCTCAGCAGTGGAAGCTTGCAATGGATGAAGAGTATGCAGCTCTGCTCCACAACAAGACTTGGGAGGTTGAGGACAGACCCCCCGGAACCAATGTACTCCCTGTCAAGTGGATCTTCAAGAGGAAGCGAGACGCTGCCGGTAACATCGAGCGCTACAAGGCTCGCCTGGTAGTTGTTGGATGCAGGCAGCGGGAGGGTCTCGACTACAATGAGATATATGCACCTGTAGGGAAGCACGCAACTCTGCGCACCCTCTTGGCTGTCACAGCTCACCGCAATCTTGAACTGCATCAGCTGGACGTTGCCAACGCGTTCCTCAATGGGGAACTGGAAGAGGATCTGTGGATGCAGCAACCTCCAGGTTTTGCAGTTGGGGGAAGCGACCGCGCATGCCATTTGCGCAAGACTCTCTATGGTCTGAAGCAGAGCCCCCGTGCTTGGTATGCAAACTTGCGCTCCCAGCTGGAGGCCATTGGCTTTAATGCCTCTGTGGCCGACCCTGGATTGTTCATCATGATGGCTGGCTCTGGTGACTGGACCTATGTGCTGATCCATGTCGACGACATCCTGATTGCCGGTTTAGCGGAAGGAGTCACACTGGTGAAAACCAAGTTGGCTGAAGTCTTCAAAATCAAGGACATGGGGGAATCCTCCTTCTACCTTGGTATGGACATCATCAGGGACAGAGGGATGAAGACACTCCTCTTGACTCAGAAAAGGTATGTGGCTGACCTCATGGACAAGTTTGCCTCACATGCCAAGTCAAAGAAGGTGCCACTATCCCCAGCCACCAAGCTGACCAAGGCAGGAGAGCCTATGGACCAGACTGTTGTGAGCTACAGCGAGATCATTGGGTCTCTGATGTATCTTGCAGTGTGCACCAGGCCTGACCTCTCACAGTCAGTGGGAGCTTTGGCCAGATACATGGCAAACCCCACTGAGGACCACCTGGCTGCTGCAAAGCATGTGTTGGCGTACATTTCTGGCACTCTGGACTATGGGTTGTTCTTTGGAGGCAGTGATCTGCTGGAGCTTCAGGGCTTCGCTGACTCAGACTTTGCTGGAGACACTGACACACGGAGGTCGACGACTGGCTACGCTTTCAGGCTGAATGGAGCTGTGGTCTCCTGGCAGAGCCGACTGCAGCCCACGTTGGCGCACTCCACCACAGAGGCTGAGTACATGGCTGCTGGTGCAGCTGTCAAGGAAGCACTCTGGTTCAGGAAGCTTCTACCTGAGTTTGGAATGGTGCTAGGAGCAATACCTATCTACGGTGACAACCAAGCAGCCATTAAGCTACTGAAGAACCCCATCTCCTGCGTGCGCACGAAGCATATTGATGTTGTGCACCACTTTGCGCGTGAGCGAGTGGCAAGGTCAGAGGTGACCTTCACCTACATCTCCACTGAGGAAATGGTGGCAGATGTACTCACTAAAATCCTGCCTAGGTGCAAGTTTGAGCTGTGCAGGCTCGGGTTGGGAGTTACCAACAAGTAGGAACATTCAGTCAGTCACGAGTGGGAGTGTTAGAATATCAGTTAGCACTTGCCTTGTGATATTTGATGTCGGACTAGACTTCATGTCATGCTAATTAGGTAAAGGCAAAACGCTGCCCCCAGGGGGAATCGAACCCTTGTCGAATCTCCGTATAGCTCATGGCGTTACACCACTGAGCCAGTAGTACTATGCTGTGCTGTGTTTTGTGAGTACGAGATAGCGCTGGTGGCCAACCGGTTGTTACCGCCCGATGGCCGGTTTAGGGATGCTTCGCGGTAGCTACTGAAGGAATCTACCGGTGGAATCTTCCAAAGGTGCCTTCCGTAGATTCCCTCCCGAACAGTATAAAAGGGGACTCACGAGAGCAGAGTACCACTTACTCTCTCTCTGGTCCCCAGGTAAGATTTACTGTTCTGCTGCCATTACTGCGTCTCTTGCTATGATCTTTGGTGCTCCAGAAAGCTGAGACTCGCGCGCATCTGTTCGCGCGCATCTGACCGAGCGAATCTGCTCACGCGCACCTGACTGCGCGCATTTGTTCAAAGCTAGTTGTTTAGCTTTGTTTGCAGCTCTCTCTTTCTCTCTGCTTTGATACTCTGACACTTAGTCCTAATTGCTTTGCTTAGATATTGAAGGCTCTTTGCCTGCTTCTTGTTCATTGCCTGTTCCCACTTGTCAGTTCTAAGGCATTCGCCTCTCTTTGTAGTTGTTTTATTTCTGATGTAATCACCACTTACTCTCTCTCTGGTCCCCAGCCTATTAATTTTACATGGAACACCCCAGCCATACGCAGTATCTGACCCGGACCAGTGTTCGAGGTCATCACTCACATCATCTGTGACGGCCACATCGTCGCAATGCCTGGTCCGGTATAAACCACCAGGTATAGCAGGGGGTGAAGTGATCAACAACTCCCGCGAGCTATCCGAATAGGTGGACGGGGGGTGGCGACTAGTGGGCAGTGGACCTGTACTAGGTTCCACTATGACCCGAGGCTGTCCTAATCCTACGACTTCACCGACGAAACGTGGCGCAGAGGAAGGCCCGGCGACCCCCTGAGATTCGAATAAATTAGAGCTTGAAGGAACATCAGACTCCCCCTGGCCCAATGCCGCCGCACGCGATACAGCACCATCATTACCTGGCCTGGGACGCATCGTCATCCCATGACCAGTAAAGCGGTCAACAATCGGGGTTGGTAAAGGGCCCAGGACATTGTCAGTAGTATCAAGCCCTTTACCGATGATAGCGGCAGGGGTGCGAGAAAAATACTGAGATCCATCATAGGGAAAGAGCCCAGGGATACAGTTATAGCTATACTGTTCATAGAAGAGCACATCACGACTCTCTACCACCTGGCGCAACTTCGGAACTCAAACAAAATAACCCTTACTCACCAGAGAATACCCAACCAGTCTACCAGATAACGCCCTTTCGTCAAGCTTATTGCGCTTCTTCCCATTCACTAAGGTAACATAGCATGGGCACCCGAACACGCGCAATAACGATACATCAGGTAGAACCCCAAAGAACAACTCATAAGGAGTCTTGTCACCCTGATTAGGCAGCCGGTTGCGTAGGTAACACGCGGCGAGGAAGGCATAGGGCCAGAAGGACTTAGTGAGCTTAGACTCCAAGTGAATGCTCCTAGCTACGTTCTGAAGGACCCCATTGTACCGTTCCACAGTCGCATTCTGCTGAGCAGTGTAAGCCATGGACAATTCATGCACAGCACCAACCGATTCTAACCAATCCTCGAACCACTTCACTATAAATTCCTTAGCCCTGTCAGACCTAAGACACTTGAAAACAAATCCATGCAGCTGAGTCATCCATCTGAGGATGGTAGTTTGAACTGCTAAGGGAGCTTCATCCCTGGTTCTCAAGCACAAGACCTCAGCATAGCCAGAGTATTGGTCAGTGAGACACAGAACATAAAACTCCCCACGCAAGCCCCTAATATTAAATGGCCCCATGATGTCCAAGTGAAGGCGTTGTAATGGGGCACGGATCCTAGTTTTGCTTTCTTGAGGAAAAGGGATACGTTTTCCCTTTGCCTTCTGACAAGCATCACATGGGATCTTAGACAGTCTTTGCACCTGTTGGAGAGTGAGGGGTAAGTTCTGAACCAAACCCTTCCTTACAAGGTTGTGCATGGCATCATAGCCAGGGTGACCCAGCCGCCTATGCCACAACCATTCAGGAGTGGTAGGGATCACAACTCCACCATCCTCATCAACATCAAGAGCAAAAGCTGGATAATCTTCAGCACCATACAAACGGCCACGAGGGGTGTGACAAGGCCTACATGCAAACTTGTACACACCATCACTGGAGGCAGGGAAAGACCACAGAACAGAAGAGCCCTGTGTGGCAGTACAACTAAGACTATCAAAATAAATCTTGCAGTTGTGAGCATGGGCAACAGCATTTACTGACACGAGGTTCACCGGACAGTGTGGGATGTAGAGAACATTGGTTAAAGTGATTGGTGTTGGTAACCAATCACTACCTAACACAATAGAACCCTGACCCACAGACCGTTGAACCACACCATCACCAAATTTAACTGCTGGCCCAGTCTCAGAAGCATGAAACACAGTGAACAAAGACATATCACCTGTGATTGACATCCCAGCTCCAGAATCAACATGCCAGACACCCTCAGACAGGCTCGGGCTGCAGACATTTGAAAATTTCGCAGTGCAAGAGAAAAGGACAGAGCGTACCTCCTATTTCTTGTCCAAAGCATACCCATCAATCTGAGCCTGCAAGGAGGCCAGCTGCCGCGGAGTAAGCACACCTGGAAGGGCCAAGGCTATGGGCACCGGATTGGTAACCGGTGCACCAGGCTTGGTCTTACGCAGGTGCGGATGCTTCGTGAAACAGCGATCCTCCGAGTGGGTCGTCTTGCTGAGGCATGGGCCCCAAGTGCAATCCAGACGTCGCTTGTTGGAACCAGAACCCTGAGAACCAGATCCCTGCCCACGCTGAAACGCAGCATTGGCAGGAACCTGGGGAGCGTCCCGGGACCAACCAGGATGCCTGGAGTCGGACCTGGGGAGAGCAATGTTCAAAATGTCGAGAGACCGATATGCCTCCAGACAAGACCAGTAATCTACAGTATGTCTGTTAGCCAACATCATACCGTACTGGATCCGCAGCGATTCAAATCGGATCAAACGGATCCCATTCACAATGGTTTCCATGGCGTGGCGCTGAGTGACAGGATGTCCAGCACTGCAGAGGTCAGTGCACAGACTGCGAACCATGCAAAAGAAATCATCGACACGGTCAGAAGGGCCCATGTGCGCATTATGAAGTTCGATACGCATGAGAGGGACTCTAGAGGCAAGGGCAATCAGACTGCGTCTTCCGGATATCCAAAAGGATATCCCGAGGGGTGGCAAAGTCCTGGTATACCTTGACCATATCGTCCTCCATGTTCGCGAGCATCATAGTTAAACACATGAACTCCTGACGTTCGAGAGGCAGTGCACTGAACCCCAACAGTGCAGGATCAAACCGAGACTCACCATGAATGAGGGTATTAGACCCAGCTCCAATCGCAGAAGGGACAGGAGCCAAGGACCTACGAATGTCCATGAAATACTCCGCAGCAAGACCAGCGTCAAGAGCGCGCTGGTCGTCTATGTTCCTAATCACAGAAATGGACCTCGCAACACTCATAAGCAGCTCGAAATCTGGGCTAACAGGACACAGAGGGACAGGCACTCGCACAAACTGATAACCAAGCTTCTCGTGATCACTACGCCTCGTACCACCAAAGGAAACACCATGATCTGGGGGATACAGAATCCCAGAAGTGACTGGACCAAGAAAAGAACGACACCTGGTACCAAGCTCAGAGAAAGCCATCACTCGGCGATGCCTCAGCTTCACACTAACATTTGCCATTGTAGCCTGCATATCCATCCGACCGTACAAAGAGCGGTTCAAGGACTCACCATCCCGTCGATCCATGTTGATCAGGCGGTAGTCCCGCAAGTTCAAAGTCGGAGGAGATCCGCCAGTGAGCAGATGCTCCCAAGATGCGCAAGACCGCGTATGCAGCATAGGAAGAGGGCCAGGGGCAGGAGGCAGCTCCACCAGCGGAGGCGGAGGGGGTTCCAGGGAGGCACCAGCAGCAGAGGTGCGTGCAGAGGAAACAGCAGCCTCGCGAGAGCGAGTGTGGTAGCCAGGGAGGCCACGCTCCATGGGGGCAGATGCAGAGGAAAAAGAAGCAAAGCCCTTCAAGAAAGTGGGCTTAGCCACCTCCGGGTAAGCCGGGGGAACAGGCTCAAAGGGAGGCGCCGACGAAGGCTGAGGCTGATACACAGGCGAAAGCTCTCGATTAGGCATCTGCTGATCAGGAGGCTCATACACCGGCGAAACAGCGGAAGTCTCAAAGACACGAGTGGCAGCAGCAGATGGGGTCACGCCACCGAAGTCAGCACTCGTAGCACTCTTCAAGTCCTCCTCATCATCAGTAGTAGTAGAGTAGTCTTCATCATAATTGAAAGGGACGAAAGGAGGCTGCGGGTCTGATGCACAACGGATGATCTGTGTCTGTACACAACACAGCTTCATCAGGACATCCTCAACATCAGAGGAAAGGCGTCGAACAATGAGAGAAGGAGCCGTAAAGTTGGAGGATTGATCGGGGGGGGTTACTTCCTTGATGGCGGAAGGACCCTCCTCTCCGGCAGCAGAGGCCGCTGGCGCGCAGTCGTCTAGCCAATCTAGAGGAACCTTCACCCCCGTTGGGAGGATTCGGTCGCATCCATTGCTCACAATGACACTGCGGATCCCACGAGCCCATGAAACACCATTAAGTTTGGTAAGTTTCACAAAGCCGGCAGGAGGCCCTCGCGGAAGTTGCATTATCAAAGCAGTGGTAGTGATGAGGAGCCCAATGACGTATCAGCTTGAAATCACTCCGGTAGAGTGGACAGTAGATTAAAGCAGCGGAACAGGCGCACCAATCTATACACGGAGACAAGGATAACGTTACAGACACAGGAGACCCATAAAGGGGCACCTGTGGTGAAAGGAGGCGGTAGACACGAACCTAACAGGGTACAGATCAGACCGGAGACGTAGGTGACAGGAAGCTGCCACTGAGTCATCTCAAGATGACTCAGTCCCACGGGAAGCTGGCTCAGGAGAGCCGATAGTTCTAAGGGAGTACATAAGTAGTCACCAAGTCATAAAACGCGTGAGAGCACCGCTATACATGCTGATACTCCCTCTCCCTCTCCCTCTCCCTCTCCCTCTCCCTCTCCCTCTCCCTCTCCCTCTCCCTTGTAAAATAAATAGGCTGGGGACCAAAGAGAGAGTAAGTGGTAATTACATCAGAAATAAAACAACTACAAAGAGAGGCGAATGCCTTAGAACTGACAAGTGGGAACAGGCAATGTACAAGAAGCAGGCGAAGAGGCTTTAATATCTAAGCAAAGCAATTAGAACTAAGAGTCAGAGTATCAAAGCAGAGAGAAAGAGAGAGCTGCAAACAAAGCTAAACAACTAGCTTTGAACAAATGCGCGCAGTCAGGTGCGTGCGAACAGATTCGCTCGGTCAGATGCGCGCGAACAGATGCGCGCGAGACTCAGCTTTCTGGAGCACCAAAGATCATAGCAAGAGACGCAGTAATGGCAGCAGAACAGTAAATCTTACCTGGGGACCAAAGAGAGAGTAAGTGGTACTCTGCTCTCGTGAGTCCCCTTTTATACTGTTCGGGAGGGAATCTACGGAAGGCATCTTTGGAAGATTCCACCGGTAGATTCCTTCAGTAGCTACCGCGAAGCATCCCTAAACCGGCCATCGGGCGGTAACAACCGGTTGGCCACCAGAGCTATCTTGTACTCACAAAACACAGCACAGCATAGTACTACTGGCTCAGTGGTGTAACGCCATGAGCTATACGGAGATTCGACAAGGGTTCGATTCCCCCTGGGGGCAGCGTTTTGCTTTTACCTAATTAGCATGACATGAAGTCTAGTCCGACATCAAATATCACAAGGCAAGTGCTAACTGATATTCTAACATCCCTCTCCCTCTCCCTCTCCCTCTCCCTCTCCCTCTCCCTCTCCCTCTCCCTCTCCCTCTCCCTCTCCCTCTCCCTCTCCCTCTCCCTCTCCCTCTCCCTCTCCCTCTCCCTCTCCCTCTCCCTCTCCCTCTCCCTCTCCCTCTCCCTCTCCCTCTCCCTCTCCCTCTCCCTCTCCCTCTCCCTCTCCCTCTCCCTCTAGAAACGCGAGTGGATATGGCAGTGCTTACTGAAGTAAGGTCAACCTCATCACCCGAGGACCTTCTTCAACACCTCCCAGGCGCGGGGGCAATCTGGCCAGGCGCAAGATTTTTCTTTTGCCCTGGTACAGGGCACACTGAAGGCCTGATATTAAGCCCTCACTGCCCCATCACAGATCCCGTCCTAAGACCTATCCTAGGTCCAACAGGCCGCATTCTAGGCATCGATGCTTTCATTGGTGATTCCGTCATCACCATTTTGTGCGCCTATGCTCCGGCCCAAGCTGCTGACAGAGAAGACTTCTTTTTCAACTGCGTGCGTCCCAACCTTCCCACTGACGGACGCCTCCTTCTCGTTGTTGGTGATTTCAACTGCATTCTTGACCCCCTCGATGCGGTCTACCCTCCTCACAGACTCAATATTGACCCCATGAGTCGCATGCAGGGGGCATCTCCCCTTGCAGACATCATGAATACCTACAGCCTACAAGACATCTGGAGGAACACGCACCCGACTGCCAAAGACTTCACACATTGGAGCATCCCAGCCTCATCGGGCGGTAGGCTTGATCGCTGGCTGGCTTCAGACTCCCTCCTAGCCCTCTTCACAGCCACTTCCTCCATTCCCCCTACCTCTGGCTTTATCTCTGACCACCGCCCTGTGTCTATAACCCTCTCCTTCCTAGGCCACGCTTCACCCAAGGGCCAAGGGCTGCAAGGGTTCCCCCTCCTCCTCCTTAACATTTCAGAAGCTTGTGATGAGCTCAAGAACATCATCGCTTCACAATCCCTCCTCCTAAACCTCTTACCCGATTCAGACATCGTCATAAAATGGGACAACATAAAGGAAGTTATTCGCACCAGCAGTTGGGCCATTTACAAGAAGCATCGCCGTACCCGCCAGCGTGCCGCCCGCTTAGCAGAGGATGACGCCCGGCAGAAATTCTCACAGGTGCATTTCTCACCCGATGCAATTTCTTTCCTGGCACGCCATAACATAGCCAAGGCTAAGGCATTAGCAGCAACACTCGCTTGGCAGCAACTCCTTGCTCCAATGCTCAAAGCTCTACCTATCCTTGAGGACACTTTTGAGGATTCATCTTCCTTCTACTTCCACCACCTTTGCCATTCCCCTCACCCCCCAGTCCACATCCGAGCCCCACCCACTTCCTCCTTCCTCTCAGAATCCTCCATCTCCTCCCTCTCATCCCTGCTCCTTCATGTCAGCTGCTGAGTCACCTAGTAGACGAAGCTTTGAGGCGACAATTGGAGCTGGAGGTCCTTTTTTCGCCCTAGCAATGTCTGCTCTCCGGCCGCCTTCTAACTTTGCTGCGAAGCTGCTTCGGCCAATTCGGCTGGAGCGACTGCAATTTCGCGGCTATGGGAGCTGCTCAGTGCCCCATTTGAGTGTTACAGACGCTCATGCGGTCTAATCCGCTACTCTGCCCCCTCCAGAGGTCAGCATAAGAGGTCAGCCTACTGGAGGGGGGCAGGCTATTCTCTTCAAGTTAATTTGGGACCACCCGACCCCCATCCTTAGTACTTCAGAAGCAGCTCTCTCCTGATTCCCTTCTTCCGAGCCCCACCCACTTCCTCCTCCTCTCAGAATCCTCCATCTCCTCCCTCTCATCCCTGCTCCTTCATGTCAGCTGCTGAGATACCTAGTAGACGAAGCTTTAAGGCGACAATTGGAGCTGGAGGTCCTTTTTTCGCCCTAGCAATGTCTGCTCTCCGGCCGCCTTCTAACTTTGCTGCGAAGCTGCTTCGGCCAATTCGGCTGGAGCGACTGCAATTTCGCGGCTATGGGAGCTGCTCAGTGCCCCATTTGAGTGTTAAAGACGCTCATGCGGTCTAATAATTCCGCTACTCCTGGAACCTGCCCGCCTCCGAGGCAGCATAATAGGTCAGCCTACTGGACGGTGGCAGGCTGCTCTTCAAGAAGTTAATTTGGGACCACCCGGACCCCCTCCTTAGTACTTCAAAGCAGCTCTCTCCTGATTTCCCTTCTTCCGAGCCCACCCCCACTTCCTCCTTCCTCTCTGAATCCTCCATCTCCCTCCCTCTCATCCCTGCTCCTTCATGTCAGCTGCTGAGTACCTGTAGACGAAGCTTAGGCGACAATTGGAGCTGGAGGTCCTTTTTTTCGCCCTAGCAATGTCTGCTCTCCGCGCCGCCTTCTAACTTTGCTGCAAGCTGCTTCGGCCAATTCGGCTGGAGCGACTGCAATTTGCGGCTATGGGAGCTGCTCAGTGCCCCATTTGAGTGTTACACGACGCTCATGCGGTCTAATCCTACTCTTGCCCCCTCCAGAGGTCAGCATAAGAGGTCAGCCTACTGGAGGGAGGCAGGCTATTCTCTTCAAGTTAATTTGGGACCACCCAACCCCATCCTTAGTACTTCAGAACAGCTCTCCCTGATTCCCTTCTTCCGAGCCCCACCCCCTTCCTCCTTCCTCTCAGAATCCTCCATCTCCTCCCTCTCATCCCTGCTCCTTCATGTCAGCTGCTGAGATACCTAGACGAAGCTTAAAGGCGACAATTGGAGCTGGAGGTCCTTTTTTCCGCCCTAGCAATGTCTGCTCTCCGGCCGCCTTCTAACTTTGCTGCGAAGCTGCTTCGGCCAATTCGGCTGGAGCGACTGCAATTTCGCGGCTATGGGAGCTGCTCAGTGCCCCATTTGAGTGTTACAGACGCTCATGCGGTCTAATCCCGCTACTCTGCCCCCTCCAAGGTCAGCATAAGGTCGTCCCTACTGAGGGGGGCAGCTATTCTCTTTAAGTTAATTTGGGACCACCCGACCCCCATCCTTAGTACTTCAAAGCACTCTCTCCTGATTCCCCTCTTCCGAGCCCCACCCACTTCCTCCTTCCTCTCAGAATCCTCCATCTCCTCCCCTTTCTCCCTGCTCCTTCATGTCAGCTGCTGAGATACCTAGTGACGAAGCTTTAAGGCGACAATTGGAGCTGGAGGTCCTTTTTTCGCCCTAGCAATGTCTGCTCTCCGGCCCCTTCTAACTTTGCTGCGAAGCTGCTTCGGCCAATTCGGCTGGAGCGACTGCAATTTTGCGGCTATGGAGCTGCTCAGTGCCCATTTGAGTGTTCAAGACGCTCATGCGGTCTAATCCGCTACTCTGGCCCCCTCCAGAGTCAGCATAAGAGGTCAGCCTACTGGAGGGAGGCAGGCATTCTCTTCAAGTTAATTTGGGACCACCCACCCCCATCCTTAGTACTTCAGAAGCAGCTCTCTCCTGATTCCCTTCTTCCGAGCCCACCCCCTTCCTCCTTCCTCTCAGAATCCTCCATCTCCTCCCTCTCATCCCTCTCCTTCATGTCACTGCTGAGATACCTAGTAACGAAGCTTTAAGGCGACAATTGGAGCTGGAGGTCCTTTTTTCGCCCTAGCAATGTCTGCTCTCCGGCCGCCTTCTAACTTTGCTGCGAAGCTGCTTCGGCCAATTCGGCTGGAGCGACTGCAATTTCGCGGCTATGGAGCTGCTCATTGCCCCATTTGAGTGTTACAGACGCTCATGCGGTCTAATCCGCTACTCTGCCCCCTCCAGAGGTCAGCATAAAAGGTCAGCCTACTGGAGGGGGGCAGCTATTCTCTTCAAGTTAATTTGGACACCCGACCCCCATCCTTAGTACTTCAGAAGCAGCTCTCTCCTGATTCCCTTCTTCCGAGCCCCACCCACTTCCTCCTTCCTCTCAGAATCCTCCATCTCCTCCCTCTCATCCCTGCTCCTTCATGTCAGCTCTGAGATACCTAGTACGAAGCTTTAAGCGACAATTGGAGCTGGAGGTCCTTTTTTCCGCCCTAGCAATGTCTGCTCTCCGGCCGCCTTCTAACTTTGTTGCGAAGCTGCTTCGCCAATCCGGCTGGAGCGACTGCATTTTGCGGCTATGGGAGCTGCCAGTGCCCATTTGAGTGTTCCAGACGCTCATGCGGTCTAATCCCTACTCTGCCCCCTCCAGAGGTCAGCATAAGGTCAGCCTACTGGAGGGGGGCAGGCTATTCTCTTCAAGTTAATTTGGGACCACCCGACCCCCATCCTTAGTACTTCAGAAGCAGCTCTCTCCTGATTCCCTTCTTCCGAGCCCCACCCCACTCCTCCTCCTCTCAAATCCTCCATCTCCTCCCTCTCATCCCTGCTCCTTCATGTCAGCTGCTGAGATACCTAGTAGACGAAGCTTTAAGGCGACAATTGGAGCTGGAGGTCCTTTTTTTCGCCCTAGCAATGTCTGCTCTCCCGGCCGCCTTCTAACTTTGCTGCGAAGCTGCTTCGGCCAATTCGGCTGGAGCGAATGCAATTTCGCGGCTATGGGAGCTGCTCAGTGCCCCATTTGAGTGTTACAGACGCTCATAGCGTCTAATCCGCTACTCTGCCCCCCAGAGGTCAGCATAAGAGGTCAGCCTACTGGAGGGGGCAGGCTATTCTCTTCAAGTTAATTTGGGGACCACCCGACCCCCATCCTTGTACTTCAGAAGCAGCTCTCTCCTGATTCCCTTCTTCCGAGCCCCACCCACTTCCTCCTGTTAGAAATATCAGTTAGCACTTGCCTTGTGATTTGA
This sequence comes from Chlamydomonas sp. ICE-L, assembly GCA_013435795.1. Lineage (NCBI taxonomy): Eukaryota > Viridiplantae > Chlorophyta > Chlorophyceae > Chlamydomonadales > Chlamydomonadaceae > Chlamydomonas > Chlamydomonas sp. ICE-L. The sequence goes on from JACBWV010000148.1 coordinate 20,850, forward strand.
TGTCGGACTAGACCTTCAGTCATGCTAATTAGGTAAGGCAACACTGACACTCTGCCCTCAGGGGGAATCGAACCCTTGTCGAATCTCCGTATAAGCTCATGCGTTACAACACCACTGAGCCAGTAGTACTAATGCTGTGCGTGTGTTTTGTAGTACGAGATAGCTCTGGTGGCCAACCGGGTGTTGTTGCCGCCCGATGCCGGTTTAGGGATGCTTCGCGGTAGCTACTGAAGGAAGCTACCGTGGATAATCTTCCAAAGATGCCTTCCGTAGATTCCCGCCCGAACATATAAAGGGGACTCACGAGAGCAGAGTACCACTTACTCTCTCTCTGGTCCCCAGGTAAGATTTACTGTTCGCTCTGGCCATTACTGCGTTTCTTGCTTTCTCTTTGGTGCTCCAGAAAGCTGAGACTCGCGCTCATCTGTTCGCGCGCATCTGACCGAGCGAATCTGTTCGCGCGCACCTGACTGCGCGCATTTTTCAAAGCTAGTTGTTTGCTTGTTTGCAGCTCTCTCTTTCTCTCTGCTTTGATACTCTGACACTTTCCTAATTGCTTTGCCTTAGTATTGAAGGCTCTTCGCCTGCTCTTGTACATTGCCTGTTCCCACTTGTCAGTTCTAAGGCATTCGCCTCTCTTGTGTTGTTTTATTTCTGATGTAATTACCACTTACTCTCTCTCTGTCCCCAGCCTATTTTATTTTACAGTTATGGGCTCATCGCGCTAAAGTGCTGGATTTGCACCCCACTGCGGATTGAATTGGAGCTGTTGATTGCCCCTCCTTTTAGCTGGACTGCTTTGTTGTGCTGGACTGCACAGCCCCCCTCTTCCTCAGCCCTAGTACTGTTGTTGGACGGCACAGTTGTCTGAAGCTGGAACTGCTCCATCTTTTTGCTGGACTGCAACCCCCCCTGCAACCTTCTCTACCTCATCCATCGCTTTACATGGAGGACACAAGGTCTCTATGCCCAAGTTGGATGACAAAATTATAGGGTCTGGAGTGTTAGGATGATGGCATCCTTGCCTTGAAAAGGTCCAAGTATTTCCAGAGGACACGGTGGACCCTGAGGATGATATCTGCAAGCAGATCCTTGCTGGTCTCAGTGAGGATCACCTCCTGCCCTTCAAGAATGAGAAGACTGCCAAGGGCAATGTGGTTGAAGCTTGAGGAGCTGCACAAGAACAAGTCCAGGGCTCGCTTGAATCTGATGCGCCGAGAGCTGGCCAACTGAAGCAGGAGCCCAAGGAGACTGTAGCCAAGTACACGCCCGTGCGGGAGTCACTCAGGATCAGCTTCAGCAGCAGGGATACCACCTCTTCTGCTGACCTGATCAGCACTGTTTGAATGGACTGCCAAAGGAGTTTGACACTGCAGTCCAAATCCTGGAGGCAGAGGACAACTCGGATCTGAGTGATGTCCTGGCCAACTCTTGATTGCTGAGGCAAGGAGTAGTAAGGATGATCGTACTAGAGCTGAGGACCACGGCTCTGCTCTTGCTGGACATGGCGCACCCCCCCCTCGCGTCCATGTCAGGCTCGTCCGGGTCAGACCACGGTACACAGGTACCAAGAAGGACCTTGCTACTACTGTGGTAACGGCCGGGTCACATTGCAAGTATTGTCCGCAAGAGAAATCTAAAGCCTCCGGAAGTATCTACCCAAACCCAGCGCGGTACAACGCCACAGTCGATCCCTAGTCCGCCACTAACAACGCCAACAATCCGCCACTGCCTTTCAACCTTCTCGTGTGGGCCCT
>JACBWV010000151.1:0-90719 GCA_013435795.1 Chlamydomonas sp. ICE-L
CCTAAACCCTAAACTAAAACCCTAAACCCTAAACCACTAAACCCTAAACCCCTAAACCATAAACCCGAAACTAAACACGACAACCCTAACCTTGAAACCCTAAACACTAAACGAAACCCTCTAACCCGAATAACCCTAAACCCTAAACCGAAACCCGAAACCCGAAAACCGAAACCCCGACAACCCTAACCTAAACCAGAAACCCCTAACCCCTAAACCCTCAACCCGAAAACAGAAAACCTGAAAACCCCTAAAACCTGAAAACCGAAAACCCTAAACCTAAACCGAAACCTAAACATAAACCCTAAACCCTAAAACCCGAAAACCCGATAACCCTAAACCATAAAACCCCGTAAACCCTCAACCCGAAACCCTGAAACCATGAAACCCTAAAACCCCGAAACCTAAACCGTAAACCCTAAACCCTAACCCTCAACCCTAAACCTACACCTAAACCCTAAACCCTAAACCTAAACCCTAAACCTGAAACCGAAACACTACAACCCAAACCTAAACCCTAAAACCCTAAACCTAAACCCTAAACCCTAAACCCGAAAACCCAACCCTAAACCCTAATACCCTAACCCTAAAACCCTAACCCTAAAACCAGAAACCTCAACCCTGAAACCCTAAACCCGGAACCAGAAACGAACCCGCGAAACCCTACCCCTAAACCCTAAACCATAATACGAAACCCGAAGACCCGAACGAACCCCCGGAAACACCGAAACGAAACCCGAACACCGAAACCAGAAAAACCCGGAAACCCGAAAACCCGGAAACCCGAAACCCGAAACCCGAAACCGAAGACCCGAAACCAGAAACCCGAAAACACGAAACCGAACCTCGAGGAAAAGCCTAAACCCTAAACCCGTGAAGAACCCAAACCCTTAAACCTAACACACCGAAACCAGTAAACCTAAAACCCTACACCCGTAAACCTAAAACCCTAAACCCTAACCCTAAACCCTAAACCCTAAAACCCTGAAACCGAAACCCAAACCCGAAACCCTAACCTAAAACCCTAACCCTAAACCTAAACACGAAACCCGCAAACCCGAAACCCGAACCCTAAAACCCTAAAACCTTAAACCCTAAACCGAGACCCTAAAACCCCGAAACCCCTTTAAACCCGTAAACACCTAAACCCTAAAACCCTAAAACCCGAACCGAAACCCTAAAACCCGAAACCTGAAACCAGAAAACCTCGACACCTAAAACCCTGAAAACCCTAAACCCGCAACCCTAAACCTAAAACCAGAAACCATAAAACCCTAAACACTAAAACTAATCCCGAAACCCTAACCCTAAAACCCTCAACCGAAACCCTCCACCTGAAACACGAAAACCCTACACCCTAAACCCGAAACCCAAACCCGAAAAACCCGGGAAAAACGCCTAAAGAAACCGGCTAAACCCGAAAAACCCTACACCCAAACCCCGAAGAAAAGCCCAAGACCCGAACCGAACCAAAACCCAATCCCTAACCCTAAGCCTAACCTACACCCGTAAACCCTAAAAAACACCTAAAACCATAAACCCTAAACCCAACCCCTAAAAACCCTAAACCCGAAACCCTCAACCCAAACACCGAACCCAAAACCCTACCCAAAACCCTAAACCTAACCCGAACCCTAAACCCTAACCCGACCCCTAAAAACCCAACCCTAAACCCGAAACCCTAACCTAAGCCCCTAAACCGGCTAAACCCTAAACCGAAACCAAACCCTAACCCTAAAACCCTAACCCTAAACCCTCACCCTAAACCCTAAACCCTAAACCCTAAACCTCTAACCCTAAACCCTAAACCCTAAACCCTAAACCCTAAAACCCTAAACCTAAAACCATAAAACCCTAAACCCTAAACCCAACCATAAACCCAAACCCTAACCCCTACACCCTAAACCCTAAACCCTAAAACCCTAAAACCCTAACCCTAAACCCACTAAACCCTAAACCCAAAACACCTAACCCTAAACCCTAAAACCCTAAAAAACCCGAACCCTAAAACCCTAAACCTAACCCTAATAACACACCTAAACCCCCAAAAACCCTAAACCCTAAACCAACCCCAACCCGGAACCCTAAACCCTAAACCTAAACCTAAACCCGAAAAAACCCTAACCCTAAACACCCTAAACCTTAAACCCTAAAAAACCCTCAAACCCTAAAAAAAACCCTGAACCCTAAACCGCTAAAACCATAACCCTACACCCACTAAAACCAAAAAACCCTAAAACCCTAAACCCTAAACCCTAAACCCTAAACCCTAAACCCTAAACTCTAAACCCTGGAATTATTCCATTTTGAGTTTGGCAATGCATCCAATCTTTGCTCTGAAGTCACAGAACTTGGCCCTGGGCTGAGCTTTGGTGAGCATGTCAGACATGTTGGCAGCAGTTGGAATCCAGTTCATTTTGATGCCCTCCTTCTTGGACTGCTCTTTGAGGAAGTAGAACCTGGTCTCCATGTGCTTCAGTCTGGATGACAGCTTCTCTTGGTTCCAGGCACTAAGGGCAGCTTGGTTGTCACCATTGATGGTGAGGGGAGGTGGAACTATGCCGGTGGCAGAGTGTTGTAGCTTTCTAAACCACATTCCCTCTTGGGCAGCAGAGGTAGCTGCCATGAACTTAGCTTCTGTAGTGGACAATGCTGTGGTAGATGCCTGGATCTTAGATGCCCATGAGATTGCTCCCCCTTGGTTGAGGAAGACGTAACCTGTTGTGGGCTTCCTTGTGATTGGACAGGCAGCATGGTCAGAGTCACAGTAACCAATGAGGGGTTTGTTGGAGAAGGTGTAGGTGATACCATGGTTTGGTGTGTTAGGATAGACAGATATTTGAGGATACCTGTTGCAGCTTCCATGTGGTCATGCAACGGGTGTGCACTGTGCCTGGCCAATCTGTTGACTGCTTGGGCAATGTCAGGTCTTGTGTTAACTGCCAGGTAGTTGAGGGAGCCTACAATTTGGGCAAGTGGTAGACCTGTGTCTGGGGCATCTTTGCTGGCATAGGGCAGCGGAGCATCTGGTAGAAGGGGCACAGGGAATCTGGTGCTGTTGGGTTCAGGAAGCATGTTGTGGGCTCGCAGCAGGTCCTGGATGAACCTCGATTGGCAGATGTGGAGAGTGCCAGCTGATGCATTCCTTGTGATTTCATAGCCAACAAAAACTGAGGGGTCACCTAGGTCTCTAGTCTTGTAAAGCGTCATGATGGTGGTTTTGTACTTGTCTAGGATGGTTTTGTCAAAGGACAGCATAAGGAAGTCATCAACCCAGAGTAGTACCCAGATAATGGGTTTGTTTGTTGAGCTGGGGAGCACAAATAGACCTTGGTCTACGTCTACTTCTTTGAATCCAATAGCTGTCATATCTTCATGTACCTTGAGGTACCACTGTCTGGAGGCTTGTTTGAGACCATAAAGGCATTTCCACATACGGCAGACCCTGTGGTCCTGTTCGAATCCTGGTGGTTGGGTGCAGTACAGTTCTTCTTCAACTATTCCATTGAGGAAGGCTGTGGAAACGTCTAACTGGGCTAGGTATGCCTTTGGGTTTGCTGCCATTGAGAGGATGTAACGAATGGTAGCATGCTTAGCCACTGGTGCAAAAACTTCATCATAGTCCATGCCTGGGCGTTGGGCATACCCTTTGGCAACTAGTCTTGCTTTGTACCTGACAATTTCTCCATCAACTGACTTTTTGATGTCAAAGACCCACTTGGTTCCTATGGCTTTTGCTCCTGATGGGAGTTCTGAGAGGGACCAGGTGTTCATCTGTGCAAGAGCGGCTAGTTCTTCTGTCATAGCGGCTTTCCATTCTTTGGCTTGAGGGCCAGAGAGAGCTTCTATTTCATTCTTGGGAATGATAACTTGGTCTGCAGCTAGGAAGGCTAGAAAGTTAGGGGAGTGTCTCTCTCTGTTACTACGTCTAGGTTCAACTAGGGATAGTTCTACTTCTGGGGGTGGTGGAGCATCAGGACTAGGAGGTAGCTCCTGGGGTGGGGGAGATGAGGGGTTGTTGGGATTTTCAATTTCTTTCTACGAGTTCAGACTGGGTGGGGATAGCAGGGGGAAGTAGAGGAGGGTCATCTTCATCAACTTCTACAGGGATATCATCTTCATAGGTTCCTAGTACCACAGCGTCTGAACTTGAGAATCCTTTTTGACCTGCCAGGTTTTCAAATTCATTGAAAGTGATATCTCTGGCATCAAAATTTTTGTGTGAGGAGTCGACCACCCTGTAGGCTTTTCTTGAGTCTGAGTATCCAATGAGCCTAGTGATCTTGGCTGAGGGTGAGAATTTGAAATCCCTTGATTTGGGTAGGACATGTACATATGCTGTGCATCCAATAGTCCTGAGGTGGTCTATTTTAGGTTTGACACCATGGAATAGTTCATATGGTGTTTTGTTGGATTCAGAGGTTGGTGAGAGGTTTCTGAGGATACTTGCATTTTTGACCATTTCTGCCCAGTACCTGTTGGGGAATTTAGATGAGAGGAGAAGGGCTGTGGACCTGTCGTGCATAGCTCTGTTCAGGCGCTCTGCTGCACCATTTGTAGAGGGGTTTCCTGGAACTGTGAAGTTGAGTGTGATTCCTTTCCTTTTGCACCAATTTTTGAATTTGTTGCAAATGTATTCTGATCCATTGTCGCAAAATATGGTTCCAATTTTGTTTTGGGTGAGGACCTCATACCTTTCAAGCTCAGTGATTGTAGCACTGGCTACTGCATCTTTGGTTTTGTGGAATGTAACAATGGAGTATTTGGAGTAATCATCCAGAATGCCTTGGAAGTAGAGGCTGCCAGTCAGGCTAGGAACTTTCATCTTTCCACTCATGTCAATGTGAATGATTCCCATAGGTCTGGTAGCTCTGGTGTGAGATGTGGGGTAGGGGTTTTTGTCCATCTTAGAGAAGATGCATATCTCACAGGTTTGCTTACTCATTTTCCTAAATGCAGATGAGGTGATGTCGTTACCAATGACCATGTCTTCTGAGGCCATTCGTGCTAGGGAGCTGTAGGCTAGATGTCCTAATCTGATGTGTTGAAGTTCAGCTGTCATAGGGTTTTTTCTGGAGACAGCTGCCATGGCTACAGCAGTGGTGTATTCAGATCCTCTGATAAGGGTAGGGTCATGTTTTACTACAGGAACTAGGTACATGAGCCGCTTTCTGGATCCTGAGATGATGACTTTGTTATTGATGGTCATGGTGCCTTTGTCAGATGTGAACTTAATTTCCATGTTGGGCACATTTCTGATGGCTGAAGCCATGGAGAACAAGTTGGATGTGTTCTTATCTGAGTTGAGGTGGACATTGAGAAGATTGTGAAGTTTCCCATTTTCCCCTCTGATGAGGGCTGTGCCAGACTTTGTAATGTAAGTGTGGCCAGAGGCTGTCAGGACTTTTATGGGAGCTATGTCTTTTATGTCATAGAGAAGGCTGGCATCTCCAGTCATGTGGGAGGTTGCACCTGTCCATGATCCAGTTTTTGTATATGCTGCGGTTGCTGCGTGTAGCATTGAGGGCATATTGGGTGCATGGTTGTTTGTCTGTCTCTGTCTGCTTGGGGCTTTTGTTTGGCTCTGGCTGGTTGGGGCTTTTGTCTGGCTCTGGCTGGATGGGCTTTTTGTTGGCTATAAGGGAGATCAAATCATCACTCATGGGTGGCAAAAAGTTCATCATGTTGAGATCTGGATATGGATATGGCACCAGATCTGTGGAGGAATCTAAGTTGTCGAAGTACCAGTCTGCATACACATCTCGGAGCCAATACAATAAGTCTAGGTGCCTAAAGTTCTTATACTGTAGTCTGAGAGCAGGGGACAGGTGGTGCAATATGTAAATGCTAGATCTAATTTTCGTTTTGATGTGGGACTCTCTACTCTCTTCCTCCATCACCTTAACTTCTTTAGAGATGTCCTTGAGCCAGTGATGAAACTTTGCGGCGTTAGACGCCGACGGTGGATCCATTGGCAAGGGCTGGGACGACTCGTAGTTGAAGAAGGGAGGGGGGGGGGGGGGGGGGGGGGGTTACAGATGGCTTGCGGGGCCGGAGAGGTAAGGTGACGGCGGGATTAGGGAGAAGGGAATTGATGGCTTGACGCAGTGGGGGGGGGGGGGGGGGGGGGGGGGGGGGGGGCGGGGGCTGGTGTTCCAGCGGGTTGCCTAGCAATCAGAGAAGATTCTGCAACTGAGATCCTTTTCCTTCTTTGTTGCGGTGGCAACGGTGGAAGGCACTGCAGGTGCGCGGGAGCTCGGGATCTACGGACAGGGTAACAGACGTGGAAGTCTGTTGCAGTGGAACACGGGACGGCGTGGTGAGCGATAACCTTTAGCTTCCGGAGTATTATCTCGTGAGGACTGACACAGGGATTGGCGAAGGTGCTACGTTTACAATCGTGATAGCATGCCAGGCGGCAAGCTAGGTATAAGAAGGGAAAGGGCGACAGTACCTCAGGGTACTGCCGCCGGTGGGTGCCGGCCCTAACGGGTGGAGGCACTACTATGGAAGCTTCCAGGCGGAAGGCCTGGTGCCTCAAGACACTCTAGCTGAGCCGGGAGAACCGGTCAATAACATCGACCGGCATGGTAACTGGCCTCTGGTGTGATGTAAGCCCGTCCATCGCATATTACGAGGCGCTTCCCTTAATACCCATTGGGCACGTCCTTAGGGGTCATTCTGTTGCAGTTCTTGGATGTTCACATTTCCATTTTCATTTTTTTTCGAGGACAAACAAACCAAACTCCAAACCACCGCTTTGGTGGCGTAGGTATTAACCCCCCTAGAGCAGGACCCAGATCTCAACCACTAACAGTGGCGGAGGTAAGAAGCTAACAAATGAGAAGTCACAAGAAAAAAATGACAAAAATTACGGTGCCACTAAGCAGTCCAGGGCTTCCTGTCTTGCTCAACAAGTAGAAAGATATTCGGCTAGGTTGCTTCAAAAAATCTTAGCATACATATCTGTAAACAGCTTCTGGTAGCGGAGGCGAATATCATTATAAAAGGGGCACTCAAACATATACATTTCCTCCTCAGAGTTTTGGAACCCACACAGTTAACAGTGTCTCATTGGACGGGGGATGTGTGCTCCATCCACCACCATCATTATTTATGTATTCAGCCAATGGGAGCCAATTTTTTAAAACTGTTCTAACGTAGGCGCATAATATGTTGGTGGAAAATAGAGATGGCGGAAGGCACCCAAAAGGGGCTAAAATCATGGCGGATTTGAAGGTTGGCGGATGTTACATGATTGGGGGTGCTCCATAAATTGGCTCAGGTTACCAATGGCGGATGGCGGAATCCTTTTTTACATTTGTCCAATTCAAACCAGATTCAAGTGTGGCTAAAATGAGTTATTCTGGGCATAAGCAGGAGTATACAAAATATTGGACCTGTCACCCTGTGTAAAAAACTTGAGGGGGGCAACAGTAGGCAGAGAGCCAAACCAGGGTCTGGCGACGCCTGAGCGCCCAAAGTTGGTTGGGGATTCATTAACTCGAGGGCTAAATTGAACAGAAAAGAAATGAAAAGTCATCGGGAATGAAGGAAGTTGTCCAAAGGGAGTTCCCCCCCCCTCCCCCCCCCCCCCCGCAACGGGCCTGGCGATTGGCCTGGTGAAATGTTGGCGGATGGCCCCGTTCGACACAAATCATTGATGGCGGACATGCGTCCGCCATCTCATCCGCCAATATATCATGCGCCTACGGTAGTGTTACAGCAGCCATGTGAAGCATACGTAAGTTTGGTCATTGAATTGGGCCCCTAGTAAACGCAGTAAAACCGTAAAGGTAGTTCCGTGAAACAAGTTGTTTCACAGGGCATTTGTGGCATGCAGATTTTGCAAGTCAACTGCTTGCTGGCACACAAATAAATAAGGCATCATGCACTATTGCACTTGCTGCTGGTGCTGCTGCTGGAACTTGTTCATACACCATTGGCTGTGGCTGCAATGGCACTTGCTGCTGCTGCTGCTGCTGCTGCTGCTGTGGTGTAACTTGTTCGTACACCACTTGCTGCTGCTGCTGCAATGAACCTTGTGCATACACCATTTGCTGTGGCTGTTGATGATGCTGCATGGCAGAAGGAGGTCGAGACAAGTCATGCTGTATGGCTTGGACCATCACACCAGGAACAGCAACCTGCAGGGGGCTTTGGTCCACATACCCCTGTACCATTTGAGATGAAAACTGGACAGGTGTGGATGGTTGGAAAGGGTCTTGTTGATACTGGACAGGTGGCTGTACTGCCGTGGATGTGGGGGAGTAGTTTTGTTGTGTCTGCGATGGGAACTGGGCTGCTGTGGATGGTCGGGAAGGTACTTGCAGTGTCTGGACAAGTGGCTGTGCTGCAGTGGATGGGGGGGAGTAGGTCTGCAGTGTCTGAGATGGGAACTGAGCAGCTGTGGATGGTTGAGAAGGGTCTTGCTGCACCTGGTCAGGTGGCTGTGATGCAGTGGATGGTCTAGAGGAGTACTGTAGATCCTGGGCTGGGGGCTGGGCAGCCGTCGATGGTCGAGAGGGGACTTGTTGGCTTGGATCCACCAACTCTGTTGGCAAGAGAGTTGGGTCCAGGACCAGGTTCAGGAGCAACTCAGCTGGCATGGAAGTGGGCGGTGGAGGTGGCAGCGGTGATAACACAGCTTCATGTGCAGCTATGGAGCTGATCACTTGCTGCCGTTCAATCGCATAGGCAGCATCCCCTGGGCTTACCGGCGGCGGGTGTTCAAAGTGAACCTGCCTTTGTACTAGGGAATCATAGGTGCGGATTTGATTCTTGTGTGGGTAGGACGGCGGTGTCTTGGGGGCTAAGAGGAGGGAGGCACGCACATCGTCAGAGATATCATCATCTTCTTCATAAAGCTTGTGGTGAGCCAGGTCACTGAGGAGCTGAGCGGTATCTGGATGGCGACCGAAGTAAGCGATTTGGCGTGGGACTCGACCATCTTTGTCTGTGAGGATCATGCTAGCGCCGCGTGCAATCAAGAACTTGGCCATGTCATTCCTTCCATGAGCAGCGCACCAGCCCAAAGGAGAGCGTCTCCTGCATTTGATGATGATGATGATGATGGTGGTGTTGGTGGTGGTGGTGATGCTGGTGATGGTGGTGATGGTGGTGATGCTGGTGATGCTGGTGATGCTGGTGGTGATGGTGGTGATGGTGGTGATGGTGGTGATGGTGGTGATGCTGGTGATGGTGGTGATGGTGGTGATGCTGGTGATGCTGGTGATGGTGGTGGTGGTGATGCTGGTGATGCTGGTGATGCTGGTGATGCTGGTGGTGGTGGTGGTGGTGATGCTGGTGATGCTGGTGATGCTGGTGATGCTGATGATTCTGATGGTGCTAATGATAGTGCTGCTACTGATGATGCTGGTGAAATTTATGTGCCAAACTGTGTAGTGAACAGTTTGCATTGATACCAACAGGATTGGCAAGAGGTATGTTTGTATCTCTCTCATGATGATCATGATGACGATTAAAGTTTTCCTGGTGCCCTACTAGACTCCATATGTGCCCGCAGCTTGACGGTGTCAAGGGGGACTTCTGAACAACATGCACGAAAAAGAAAACAAACGATTGCATACGTGTATCATTAAAATTTTCCCATATTCCGAGTACAAAAATACAGACAGAATCGTGATCCAAGCACGGTAAATGCTTTTTCGGGTGAGTGACTACGTTTTTGACTATCTGGCTATCAGTGGACTGTAGTGCGAACAATAATCAAGAAGACACTAGTTCATAATGATCTTATTTGTGCAGTAGGAGATGGAAGCAACATTTCCGCCTGCCTTGGACCAGTTTTTCCAGCCTTCTGTAGGTCCAGTTGTGTAGTAAAAGTTGCTACGCATGCCTGATTTGAGGAATCAGGTTAGCATGGTGTAGGGCGGAGTGGGAAGCATGGTATAGGTTGGAGCGTACAGCACGAAGCCCCCCAGGGGGGGGGGTAAAGGGGCAGCGTGTCACACTGGGGTCGCACTGAGTCCCTCAATTTGTGACGCGTCGCACACAACAAACAGTGCCTTGGACTGAGGATAAGTTTACCAACAGTTGTAACTAAATTGAAGGACAGCAAAGAGCGTGCGCTATATATTCAGGTTTCTCTCTCTTGGTGGATGGCCCCAGTGCAAGCAAACAGGCTGGCCCCACCCCTCTGCCTCACGCCTCGTGATAGGGCATACTGTGTATTGCTTTATTTGTTTCTCTTTCCTAAATTGATGAACATATATAATTTTGAGATTTTCTACAGGGTTCCACAAGGATTTACCTGATTCATAAACTGTTCTGGACTTCTAAAATTTGTTTGACGTAAAAATCGGTGCATTCATATGATAAGAAACGTACCATCCATCTTGGACATCGATCCTTGCACCTACCTAGGTCTAGCAGAAAGTTAATCATCTCCTTCCTTTGTACTTTGACGGTAGCAAACAAATGGTTTGCCATTACAATCAGGGCATGTATAAGCCAAGAAACGTACCTTCCATCTTGGACATCGATCCTTGCACCTAGGTCTAGCAGCAACTTCACCATCTCCTTATTTTCTAGCTTGATGGTGGCAAAAAAATTGTTTGCCACAACAATCAGTGCATGCGTAAGCGAAGAAACGTACCTTCCATCTCGGACATCGATCCTTGCACCTAGCTTTTGCAGCAGGTCCACCATCTCATTCTTTTCTACCTTGTTGGTGGCAAGCAAATTGTTTGCCATAAAACAATCAGTGCATGCACAAGACAAGAAACGCACCTTCCGTCTCGGACATCGATCCTTGCACCTAGGTTCAGCAGCAAGTCCACCATCTCCTTCCTTTCCACCTTAACAGCTGCAAACAATGGATTGTAGGGTCCATCGGTGACCAGCTGGAGGGCGCCAACCTGGAGATGACGGGGGAGGGGGGGGTGGGGGTAACAAATAAAGCTTGGTGTTGTTGTTGGTTGGTTGTTGTCATTGGTGGGTGGTGGTGGTGGTAGTGGGAGTGGTGGACCAGTACCAGCGGTAAAATAAGTACGTAAATTTACCGATTGTTATTGTTATGAGGCCAAAACAAGGATATAATTGTCTAATGGTTATTTTACCAGTGGAAGATGAAAGTTGGGTGGGCCATGGGAGGCAGGTTTTTTTTAAGTGCGATATTTCGCAATATGCGATCAAATCCATCATTTTGGGAATCAGCCCTGCAATAAAAACCATAGTTCTGAGACTCGGCCCTGTGGGCTGGATTTTCCCTGAAGCTGATCCGGCCTGGCAGACCTAGCTTTTAATGGCCAGTGGCAGTTGGTCACTCCCAAGGACTGTAACCGCTCCCCCCCCCCCCCCCCCCCCCCCCCCCCTTATATTATGTTATTTTACCAGTGGAAGATGAAAGTTGGGAGGGTCATGGGAGGTACATTTAAGTTATAGCAATTCAGCAAATGATTTGGAATTGACAATAGTAGGTTGTACTTCGTACCTGGAAAATGTCAAGCAAGATTGATGACAATTCTCCCTAAGTACTCAGAATTCTCGGGATTTCAGGCCAAATTTGAGGTAAGAAGTATGACCTACGATCCGTTTCGAAAAAAAAGGATTTCAAACCATCCGCTGAATTGCTTTAAGCTCCCTAAAATTATACTATAGTATTCAACTCAGACCAGCACAAAATTCTCATTTTAAACTTGCTGTGCAATTAGCATCAGGACAAGGAAACTTAGGATCAGCACAGGGCTGTGGACACAAATGCATTCATGTTACATACAGTAGTTTGTTTTCCAACGCCGTGTTGCCACTGCGTTGCCATTCTGTCGTTGCATGGCTATGGCTATGGCTATGGCTTTGCCCTTCACCATGCCATGGCTATGCAGCAATTTTTAAATCAGGCTTGAGTAGCCCAAGTAGCTACTAAAACTGGCCTCCATACATATGAAATAGAAAAAAACTTTTATGGGCATACGTGTGCATCAGATAACCAGCTCCATTACCCCCTCCACCCCACCCTGCCTCCCTCCCTCCCTCCCTCTCTCCCTGAAATAAAAACACTGATACAGACACCTACATTGCTGTCCACCATCCATCTGATCACGTCGGTGTGTCCAGCAGAGCAAGCGAGGCAAAGAAGCTTGGCACCCTCAGTACCGTGTTGATCAATGGGGACACCGCGCGCTAACAGGGCTTGGATGGTGGGCAGGCTTCCACCCAGACAAGCATGGTAGAGTAAGCTGTTGCCCCTATGGTATTGGGGGTCAGGTGTGTTGGGGTGTTGGTGTGTTGGTGTGTTGGGGGTAAGGTGTGTTTGGAGTCAGGTGTGTTGGGATGGTGTGTTAGTGGGTTGGAGTTGAGGTTTGTTGGAGTGTGTTTATGTGTTGGGGTTGAGGTGTGTTTGTGTGTTGGGGTTGAGGTGTGTTTGTGTGTTGGGGTTGAGGTGTGTTGGGGTGTGTTAGGGTGTTGGTGTTGGTGTTGGTGTTGGGGGGTGATTGGGGGGGAGGTCAGGAGCATCGTGTATGGAGGGGTGTGTGCATGTGAAGGGGGATAGAGTACGTATTGGGGGATGGTTGATCAATGGGGATGCCATGTGCCAGCAAGGCTTGGATGGAGGCTTCCATTCAGACAAGCAAGTTAGAGCAAGATATTGCCCCTATCTATGGTGTGTTGGGGTGTGTTGGGGTGTTGGTGTTGAGGTGTGCTGGGGTGTGTTGGGGTGTTGGGGTTGAGGTGTGTTGGTGTGTGTTGGGGTGTTAGGGTATGTTGGGGTGTTGGGGTTGAGGTGTGTTGGGGTTGATGTGTATTACGTGTGTCTTAGTGTTGGGTTTGAGGTGTGTTGTGGTGTGATGGGGTTAAGGTGTGCTGTGGTGTGATAAGGTTGAGGTTTGTTGGGGTATGTGTTGGAGTAGAGGGGTATTGGGATGTGTTGGAGTGTTGGGGTTGAGGTGTGTTGGGAAACACCTATATATTAACACACATACACACACGTATATACACACACATACACATGCATATATATACACACAAACATATAGGCACACACCCAGCTGTCTTCACACACATACACACGTATATACACACACATACACACACACATACACACATATATACACACACTCATACACATGGATATATAAACACACATACACACACATATACAAACAAAAGCATACACACAGATATGCACATATATACACACATAAACACACATGTGTATATGTACACACATACACACACACATACACATATACATACACACACGTAAATACACACAAACATACACCTATATGCGTACACATCCAGATACACATATAAACACACATGAGCACACACACACACACATACATGCAAACACGTATATGTAAACACATACACACACTCACACATACACACATACATACACACACGTATATACACACAAGCATACACACACATATACATACGCATCCACATCGGCACAGAAACATACACACCCATACACACACATACATAAACACACATATACATAAACATACACACACACATACACACAGATACACACACATGAGCACACATACACACACAGAAACACGGTTCAGGTTTCACACCTGTTGTCCTTGTGCTCAATCAGGTCCAGAGGGGGTTGTTGCTGATCACACAGCTTCTCTAGCAGCAACTGCACCACCTGAAAAGCACCCCCAGCCGCCGCATGGATCAAGCTTGTGCGGCCCAAGCTGTCCCTTCGCATGGGGTCCATGTTTTGCTCGCCCATCAAATATTTCACCACCTCTAAGCGGTCATGTCTGCAAGCAAGCATCAGCATGTCTACACCCTCGTGTGTGGCAGCTACCAGAGGGGCTCCCTGAGACAGGAGTACTGCAAGGGTATCAAGATGGCCTGCCTTGGCAGCTGCCATTGACGCCACCTCACCATGCTTCGAAGTCTGGTTTAATAAGTACTGCTTTCCAACTTCTCCCCCCTGGTGGGGTGGGATGAAGTGAAACATACGGGTAGTTGGAGTGGGAGTGAGAGGATTGCAGTCAGTAATGTATGGTTGGTCTTTGTGCTGTTCAAAAAAAAGTAGCCTAGGACTTTGGTCTCTAAATGTTAGCAAGTCCAACATCATTCATGGCTAGGGAATGGCAATATGATATCATATGATATGATGTCATCATATGAAATCATATGCTGCCGGCAGTCTGACTAAGCTAAAGTTACCATTTATATACAATATCATATGATATCATACTCGCCTTTGGTCAACATCATATGATACGCTGTTCCCTACTCATGGCCACTCACTCCTCATAGCATCTGTCTGATATTATCCGAGAGATCTGTCCGATTATTAAAAAGAATGAGAAAAAACACACAATTAAATTATCATCGCATTTTGGATGATAATTAAATCACATTTGTAAAATAAAATTATTACTGTAGCACGAAGTCAGAGTTCCCGTCGGTAAAACAATTGTTCGGGGTTCAGTTCATCAGTTTCCCCCCGTTTTAGCCCCCCCAGAGATCACGGTCAGTCCCTTGAACCTATTTGGCCTACCCCTGGACTGTAACAACATACATATATACATCTGTCCGATATCGTTCAAGCCATGCACTTCGCCTCCTGTTACTACCCAAAGAACCCATACACCGCCCTTTAGCCTGATCTGCTCTAACTATAATGAGGTGGTCAGTGTAAGACTGCATAAATATAAGTGATGGGATAAGTTAATACGGAAGGGGGGTGTCGAGAAACACCAATGTGGAATGAGGCATTTGAAATTGAATAGGAGCTGCCGTGACCATCCATCGTAGCCGGCATGTCAACGAGATCTACCGTAGCAGGTTACCCTGCTACATGGTCCCACCTGCTTTCTTGATAAAAGCAGGTTGACAAAGGACGAGGCAGGTTGACAGCAGGGTACTTCAAATTGCCAAATTGGCCAGCGCTTTAGCGCACTTGAAAACAAAAAAACTGCGCTTTGTAGTGCAAAAAGCGCAAAAATTGCTTGCTGAGCCCACAGGGAGTTGCAAAAAACTGCGCTTAAAGCGCAGAGGGGGTCAAAAAGTCAGCGCTCAAAAGCGCAATAGCGCGCGCTTTGAATTACCCTGGTTGACAGAAGCAGGTTGAAAAAATCAAATTAAGTTGGTTTGGTTCCACCTGCTTGCTTGATAAATCAGTTTGGCATAGTCTTGTAAATCAGGTTGACACAGACTAGAGACCCAGTGGCTGGCAGATGGAGCTGGATGGAAGCTGCAATGTGTAGCCCAAAAACGAAAGAGTGTAAACCACCCGTAAGCCTGATCTGATATTAATCTCTGAGTTGGTCCCACCTGCTTGCTTGACAAAAGCAACCAAACCCCCAAACACCATCTCAAACAAACCCCCAAAATCTCACCCTATACACCACCCCAACCCCACAAACACCAACCCACACCAACAAACACCAACCCGCCCCCAACCCAACTTCTTCACGCCAACTACCCCCCACCCCCCACCCCCAACTCCCCAACCCAAGCTAACCCAACCCCAACCCCCAACCCACAGCACCAACATCTTTGAATTGGTCCTACCTGCTTGCTTGATAAAATCAGGTTAACACACTCTAGGTGGCCATTGAAGGAGGAGTGGATGAGTGGCGTGGCCCCGAGTGTGTCTGATGCTATCACAGAGGCACCCGAATCCAGGAGCATGGCCAGAATCTTGATATCTGAGGATTGAAATGGAGGTTGAGGTTACACACTTTTTCTTTGCCATGCGTCGCCATTACATCGCTGCATGGCGACGCATGGATTTGGCTAAACTAGTCAGAAATGCCCCCCCCCGACAGGGCTCCAGGGCTCCACATTATTCGGGGGCAGCGTGTCACACTGGGGTCGCACCGCGCCGCTCAATTGCTTGCGAAGCGGCAACAAAAAGTCCTAGGTAGCGTGCAAACGACGCGGAAAATTGGCGGAGAGTGTTGGCAACTGAACTGAGCAGACTGAAGCCAGTTGTTTACGACCATTGGCTGATGTGTTAGGCTTCGTCTCGGTTGCATGTTGGTTGCAAAAAACAAAACAAGGTGCCCTGGAGGGTTCCTTGGAGGTCGGCCCAGGGGGTGGCGTAATGTGAGTCAAGTATAAGTGGCAGCCTCCTTGGTGAAAGATGCACAAGCAGGTGCTTACATATGTGTACAATTTAATATTTGGGCGATCAAGAATCATTATAGCAGGACTATTACGCACCAATATTTCATTAGTGTGGTTACACATTAGTTATTGCATAATGCATTCTGCTTGACTTTGAAACGTTTGTGAAAATGGATTTTTTATTAAACTTGGTGGCCTGTAAGGCTAATGAAGTTAATAGCTAACTGACTCCCTGATGTTCCATGGCCAAGGCTCCCACCCTCAGAAGGGGGGGCTCCGCCAAAAACATTGAGGTTACAATGACTGGTACCCTGGTACTAAGAGCACATTCCAGCAAAGCTACCCGCGTCCTGCAAAGCTTCCTATTATTTTCAAGGTGTTCACTCATGTGGGCCGATCCCCTTCGAATAAAGATAGCAGCCACAGCTTTCCTTTTTCAGCTAACAGCAGCAGGTTCTAGGTAGCTCCCCTGGCTTACAACCCAGCCAAACCTAAAACAAGGTAGCGTGTCTCGAAGCTGACAGAATCATATTTCCAGTAATGTTGGGGCTTTGCCCAGTGGCTGGCTCAGGGAGCTGACTAGAAGCCGCTGCTCGTAGCCGAAAGCAAAAGCTTTGCTTCAAGGTGTTCACTGATCTTGGCAGATCCCCTTGGAACGCAAAGCGTCCTTTTATTTTTCAAGGTCATGGCTTGTATTTTCGGCTATGAGCAGCAGCTTCTAGGCAGCTCCCTGAGACTGTCCCTGGTCCAAACCCAAAGATTCCAGGAGACCTGGAAAGCTGATGAAACCAGCATCCTGGTGCACTAGGTTGCTTAAGATTTGAATGAAGAGAGAGCCCGGGGAGCTGCCCAGAAGCTGCTGCTCATAACTGAAAAGAAAGCTAGGGTGCAGATCCCCTTAGAACAAAGACAGCAGCCACCACAATAGCAATCTTCTCAACAATGAAATCATATAATATCAGAGTTTTCAACTGCTTTGTTTGCCTTTTTTAGCAGCTTCCAGACAGCTCTCCCGGCTGGCTATGCAGCCAAACCCAATGCAACCTAGTGCACCTTGAAGCGGACACAATCACCTTTCCAGCGCACCTGAAATCGTGGGGATTAGGTTGGCTGTAGGAGCTGCCTTGAAGCTGCTAAAAAAGGCAAAAAAAGCCCCGGAGTTTTCCAAACCACTCTGACAAGTGGCAACACCATTCAAACTTAATCCTTGGTGCCGCTGGCTTGTGTCGGGAGACCCACCTCCTGGGGTGAAATTGCTTTCATAACAAAAAAACTGGTCTATAATAATCCAGCCCGTACCTCCTACAGCACATGCAAGAGCCAAGGCAGTCATACCCCCATGGGCGCGGTGCTCCAAGAGGAGTGGGAGACGGATAAGCTGCTCAGCTGTCTTGTATTCACGCTACATGGGATTGAGGGCAGACACGGAAAGGTGGGTGGGGTGGGGTGGGGTGGGGTGGGGTGGGGTGGGGTGGGGTGGGGTGGGGTGGGGTAGGTAGGTGGTGGTGGGGGGTCATGACGTAGATGGGGAATATTAATATGAGATGGGCGAATATGCATTTGATATGGGGGAATATAAAAATAAGATAGGGGAATATGGAGTGAGGGGGGACGTGGCCACAAGGGAAGGGAGCAGGTTAGGAATGAGCTTCTGTGGTGCTGCACTGCTGCAGATGCAGATGCAGCAGGTACATGGGCGAAGCGCTTGAAAGGGAGTGGTAGTTGGATAAGCTGCTCAGCTGTCTTATATTCACTCTACATGGGATTGAGGAAAGACACAGAAATGTGGTGTGGGGTTATGAGGTAGATGGGGACAATAAGCACGCTGAAGACACTGAAGATACTTCGGGCCCATTAAAACTACTAGGGATAGCAGATATGGGGAAAGCTAACGGAATATCCCAACCCTACACAGCATTTTTTTTAAAGCTACACATAGCAGCTTCCAGCCAGCTCCATTAGCCAGTCATTAGATCAAGCTCGCAGGGTTCGACTAGAATGGAACGCCTGTCGTGTCAGCTTTCAGACACACTAGGTAGCTACAGGTTTGACAAATGGACGGGTAAAGGGAGCTGCCTAGATGCTGCTATGTGTGACAAAACAAGAAACTGTGACCCTATGGTTACCACCTGCACTGTGTAACCCCCTATCCCCATTGGACAAGCTCTCACCATCAATGATATAGTTTGTAATGTTGATGTTACTGCCGAAGACGGCGAGCAGCCTTATAGGCTGGAGCCATGTAACCAAGTCCAAGTCCGCACCTGTAATATTGCAGTGAACAATGCATCCCTCTTTCGCTGAGCCTCCTGCTTCAACTCCCTTGCCACCTGAGCTTCTATGGCGCAGTCAATCTCGTGCTTGCTAGCAAAGAACTGGCGCTCACCACCAGGGACGAGAGCAGTCCAATCATTCCAGTACGGCAAATTCATGGCTGACGGGATGCACTTATGCACCTATGTATTGTTTTGTGCTTGTCAAGGGCAGCGGACTAGGGGAGGTCTCAACATATGTGCAAGGTGTTGCTGTTTGCAGGGGTGCTGTGCGCGTGATTGGTGTGTCTCGCCTAGTGTTGGGCTGTTGTTAGCAGTGGTGTGGGCTCATGTGTCCCGCATCATGACTCGTCTGTTACGAGCTCGAGGCGCCACGCGTAGGACTAGGGTGCAGCGACGGAGTGTGCCCACAATTCGAGATTTGGGTGGAATAGCAGGCAAAGAAGGCGCCACTCATTGTATCCTAGTATCCACGCAATTGGTTGGTTGATAGTGAGAGGAGAGAGCGAAACGAAGGCGGAGTAGAGAGCTAATGCATGTATCCTGTACTCGAGCTTGTTGTCACGTCAATAACTCGTGTGTGAGAGACAGCAACCTTTCAACTTCATGTGTAAGTGTATATTGGCAGCTAGGACCATTTCGCTCTCGATGCGCTCAACGCGCTTTCGACAGCGAGCTCTGCACGCACAAAATGTTGGCACATGCGTGAGATATCCTCGCGTGAGCTGGCAAACATTCGTGTGAGCTGGCAAACATTCGGGATTGAGAAAGTACGCCCTAGCTGGCAACCCGAACAATTTCCCACAAGCCCTGCTACTAGCTGTCTTTCATTGCCTATTCACGATATATTTATATGCATGTATTCCATGGGGGTACCATGGGGGGTACCATGCGCAAGTGCTGGTCGTTTGACCCAACCAGGGAGGCGATTCGCTAGACTAGAAGCTCTTCGCTTAGTAAGCACAGTACCGCCCCCCGCAGTTACTTGTACCGCCCTCTCCCCTCTGACTCTGACTAGAGTAGCTGACTCTCCACATTCTACATTTCTACGCAGGGAAGCTTAAAGCTATTTTTCCATCCGCCTATCTGTTTTTGTATGCTCTGCTTGTAGCTATTTTGCCGTGTTCCGCACGCGATGGTCGCCATCGGCAGGCAGCTAGGTACTCCAGTCACTCCTTTAGTGAAGACGCGAAGGATGCTGGGGCCCAGGGTGAGTGCTGCCTCCGCTGCAGCGACAGCAGAGTTCGCTAAATTGCTTGACGCTCACAACCTGGGCATTCGCCCAAGATGCGTCGGCCATTCAACCGCCCATACATCAAATCCCCAGCTCTTCATAAGTAGCAGCAGGCAGCAGCAACTTCTCTTGCGCACTCTCGTCTTCCTTAGCAAACACTGAGTCTAGATGATCGTCCCCTGGAATACCTCATAAGTCACTGTAGCAGTTATTTCCACTCGGCTGTCTTCACTCCCCTTCAGCTGTCATTTTGTGGCTTCGTATTTCTCTCAACCCACCTTCCTGTGCCATCCTCCTTCCGTCTCTACTCAAACTCACGGCAGTCATAGTTGTGGAAGTCGATGTAGCATGAACAGTGCGCACGCCGGCTGCCCAATATGTTTTACTGTCCACGTACGTTAGCTTTGCTGCGCGATGTGGGAGGAGGGTAGCAGCAGGGGCAGTAGGTCGAACACAGCCTCGAAGCTGGTCTCAAAGCCAGCCCGCCAAAACAGTCAAATGGCACTGATTCTGAAATGCCGGACTGACATGAAAGCATGCTGCACCTCACTGCCATCAACCCACTCAAACGCCATTCCACCCATTCTCACATACCCTTCCCATCCTCTCCCTCACACACACATTCCCCTCCATTGAACCCACTATTTTTCTTTATGGCTATGAGCAGCAGCTTCTAGGCAGCTCCCCAAAGTGGCTATTCAGCCATACCTAAACAACCTAGTGCACCTTGAAGCTGACGCTAAATTTCTGAAGCTTAGCCTAGTGGCTGGCTAAGGCTCAGCTGCCTAGAAGCTGTTGGTAATAGCCGAATAGAAAAACGGTGCCACGTCCACACTGAGTTCTTCCTCAAAGTTGGCTCTGCTTATGCTCACAGGTTAATGAAGGTGACAGCACTCTTGTGTATACCGCCGGCCCACACATACCTGCACACACATATACCCCCATACACACATACCCGCACACACACACCCACACTCACATACCCGCACACACCCACGCACACATACATACACCCACACATACCCCCCACCCCACCCTACACACACACATACACTCACACATACCCACCCACCACCAAGACACACACACATACCCTCCCACCAAAATCTTCTGTGCCCCTGCCTGCTTGCAGCCTCGTGGCGTCTCAAAGGCACGGAAGTCTTTGTCAGGATTATTTTTTGAGGCAGCTGGTGACAGGACCATGCGGCGTCCTCATCCCACCATGAATGCCCAGTCCCCGTGTTGGCAACCGGCTTCAACAGGACTAGCTCGCAGGGTAAGGCAATGAGGCGTTCTTGGGGTCATGCACTTGACATACTGCTTGAACTTTGTAATGTAGCTTCAGCCAGCAATTTGGCTGCTTGCCGTCTTCGGCAGTAAAAATAAATTTACCAGGAAAATGTAAACGTGAACAACAAGAAATATGTGTTTCTTGTTTTTACTTTTTATTTCATGAATGCCCAATCCCCGTGTTGGTAACCGGGTTCAACAGGACCAGGGCTGATGAGTATGGATACGGTTTGATTTTTAGAAGTGAGTATGGTTTGAGTACGGACGTCTTAGGTAGCATAACATTCCCTGACCAGGCAACTTTTTGTCCTTCCTCATTTGCCCTCGGTTCCACAATATATTGGAATTACGCATGTATAGATAGCAAGCATTTATATCATTGCCTGGTTCATCGCTGTGGAGCACCTACAGGGTTGCAAATGCCGTTTCTATGTTTGTATCAGAACTGATTGATAAAATAAGAGGTCAGCTTTCAGCTGCATATAAATGCCCTTTATGTCAGCTTTCAGGCGCACTAGCTAGCTTCAGGTTTGGCCCAAGGACAGAGAAAGAGAGCTGTCTAGAAGCTGCTACGCATAGCCAAAAAAGTAAACTGTGCTCTGATGTTCACATGCTTGCCTCCCCCATTGAAGATGTGTTGTTGACTAGCAGATGAATTTGATTATGGCCTAAAGCCTGATCTGTCTTATTTGTAGTATCGTTGCCTGCTATTTTCCCCTCCTCCCCTATTGAATAGGGTCAAGTGAGTCTGTGCAAAGAGCCGGTACATGTGGGAATCTTCTGTGCGCTGTAGGGGGGGGGCGTCTGTTTGCTGTACAGGGGGGGGGGGGGGGGGGTATGTGTGCTATAAGCAGGCATCTTACATAACATTCACTTGACATGGTGTGACTTGACTTGACATGCCACACCCCACCACCGTGTTATAGAGGAAGATGACAACACTAGCCCTAGTGGAGGATGCGTCCAACAGTCGTGCCGCTGACCGGCCCCCTACTCCATCCGTGTTCCAGCGCAACACAGCCCACCAGTCCCCTGCCCCGTCTGCCCGCCGCACCCAACTTCTGGACCCTCTAGACCAGCTGGCTAACACCATGGTGTCCCTCAAACTAGGCTTCCCGTGTGTCTCAAAGACAGGACACCAAGGAGCTGAAGATATGGAAATGTCGACACCGGGTACAGCTTCAAGGCGTCGCCCGGTCTGTTAAGCTCAGACAGTATAATTGTTACATGGTTTCCAGCCAACTCTGGGCTGCTAACCGTCTTCCAATTCCAATTTCCCACCTGGGGTTGATTATTATCACAGATACCACAGAGGGCACTTAGCGGATTAGACAGTTTAAAGACTTGTCAGTATGACATGATGATGATGATGATGATTACATTTTCCTGGTGCACGGCTAGACTGGTTTTTCAGCCAACTCTGGGCCAACACTGTCTGCCAATTCCAAGTCCCCCCGTACAATTCCCAAGGAAAACAGGGAGCACGCTAAGCGACTTTAACAGTGTTAAGACTTATCCAGGCCAGTGGGATTCATGGACTCCAGGATTCACAGCCCGACATGTCGCAATGTTTTGAAAAAGTTGAAGAGGGGGACAAAATATCCCCCTGGTCCTAACAGTTATTAAGGCGTCATCCCCGTTGTACATTTTGCAAATAGATAGAGTGCTTCTTGGCCTCTTGGCACATGCCCCTGCTGAGTGTTGTGACCATGATGCAAGGTACAGTCCAATGAGTAGTCGATGAATAGGTAGACAGACACATGATGTGATAAAGTCCCACTAAGCCATGCCGCATTGCAGTGTTTTTCTCTTCCGCTACAAGCAGCAGCTTCTTGGTAGCTCCCTGAGCCAGCCATTTGGCAAAGCCCACACATTTCAGCAGTGCTATAAAAGTGATTATGCTGGCTTCCAGGTGCATTAGTCTGCATTGGGTTAGTATGAATAGCCAGGAAGAGGAGCTACCTAAAAGCTAGTGCTCGTAGCTGAAAAGAAAAGCTCTGCAGCATTGCAAATGCTTGGTGTCACACTGAATGAAACTAGCATAGATATTCCATGTCCATTATTTTGCCTTGTCACCAATTGATGGCTTAACTTGAACTTGGTTACTTGACTCCTGCCTTTGAGGCTGCTCGCCGTCTTCGGCCGTAGGGCTGTACTTTGGCAATAGAGATGTAGAGGGCAATCATGTTGGAGAGGCCCCTGAAGAAGAGGCATTTGTGAGTGCTGCTCTAGTTATGAGGCCTGAGAAGGTGGTTGAATTACAAGAGGGGATTGGTGAGACTGACGCCATCACTGGAGGAGCAGAGTTCATAGTGGGGCCTGCGGAGGTGGTTGAGTCCTAATGTGTGAAGGCAGCGAAGGCTCCAACGCCAGGGCTTTCCTCTGCAGCTTCTAGGCAGCTCCCCAAGCCAGCCACTGTGTTTCCCAAATATTTTAGCACTTCTGGACAGCTGATTGTGGCAGCTTTCAAGATGCACTAGGTCGCGTTAGGTTTAGCTGAATAGCAAGTCAGGGGAGCTGCTGTTCATAGCAGAAAAGAAATCCAATGCCCATCTGGAGAATGCATAGAGCAAGTGCCGCAAGCTTGTGGAAGACACTGTTTCTTCCTAGACACTGATTCTGTTGGGGCTGCGTGTAGCAGCTTCTGGGCAGCTCCTTTCCCCTGCCCCTGGGTCAACCATGAAGCTAGCCAATGTGTTTTAAAGCTGACAGGATGGGCATTCCTATGCAGCTGAGAGCTATAGATCTAGTGACTGGCTGATGGAGCTGACTAAAAGCTACCATGCATAGCCCAAAAAAGAAACAGTGTCCTAGATTTGATTGCCCACATGATATGCAGCTGGCATTTCTGCTGTTAGCAACCAGCCATTGGTGGCAAGGTTGCATTTTCGTAGCACAGGGATTGCCCGTCTGTGAAGTATGTGGCCGACGTCTTTGTATTGGTGTCATAGCTCCAGCTGGAGAGCTGCTAGCTTCCTACTTGACCTGTTAGCTTCCTAAACAAGCGGCACACTCACACATGTCAGCTAATACGCAACAGTGTGTCCTTCTTTCTCTCATTTTCATCTATTGTTAGATAAATAAAGAGTACACCTTGTTACAAGGCATGAGGTTGAGGGGGCCAGCCCATTTGCTTGCACTAGGGCCAACCACCAATAAACAAACAAAATAGATTGATAGTATAATTAGCTTTCATAGTAGAGCATCAAGGCAGACAGCAGGGTTCCCCATCTTTCAAGGGGTTTCCCAAACTTGATTTATTGCCAAAATTGGTGACCTGTAACTTTGGTGACCTCTCACATCATGTCCAACTTCATTGAGTGAAAAAATCAAAGTTTCATTTGACCATGAGGATAAGCTCTATTGAAAGCGATGATGATGTACAGGAGCTTATTTCCTGCCCCCTCCCCTGGCAAAATTAGTTTTCGTAGTAGGGAGCATCAAGGAAGACAGCAAGCTTATTTTCAGCTTGTTTCGATTACATGGTGTATCAGCGTTCAGGCTGTTCACCGTCTGCTGACAGAGTAAAACATGGAAAACATAAACACTACTACAAAACAATCCAGAGAACAGAATGTAACCACAGGTCTGCAGACAGTTTAAATACATGTCAAGGTCAAGACAGCAAGGCTCCATCAACGAACAGAGGGCATGTAATATCAAAGCAGAGACAATATATTAATTTATGTAGAACTATGAACGATATGTAAAGACATTGCCTGCATTGGAGATGTTTGCGTAGATGGACAAATGAGGTCATATTCCAACTTGATTTTGGTTACATAGCTTCTAAAAGAGCAAATTGGGGTCATATTCCTGCAGTTCTTATGAACGACTTAAACTTTGTTATATAGCTCCTAAAAAGCGAGTGAGGTCATATTCCTACAGTTGTTATGAATGTATATGGCCAACTTGACCTTGATGACCATTTTTTTCTTCTTCATCTTGAACTTGAACTTGAACTTGGTTACGTGGCAATTTGGTTGCTCGCCGTCTTCAGCAGTCAAAATCGATTACCAGGAAATTGTAAACGCGAACCAATCACTTGTATATTTTCCGTTTGTCTCCTCTTCTTCTGAACGATACAAAACGGTACAAAAAATACTAGCGGTCATCACTAGGTCATCACATATATAAAAATACTTGATCCAATCTCGTCATACATTTATGGATGAACAATGGAAGCTTCGCTCCACCTTCAACTTTTCTGGGTTGCACATCAGGGTACTTCAAATGGCCAAATTGGCCAGCGCTTTAGCGCACTTGAAAACAAAACAACTGCGCTTTGTAGTGCAAAAAGCGCAAAAATTGCTTGCTGCGCCCACAGGGAGTTGCGAAAAACTGCGCTTAAAGCGCAGAGGGGGTCAATAAGTCAGCGCTCTAAAGCGCAAAAGCGCGCGCTTTGAAGTACCCTGTTGCACATCAGACAATGCAGAGGAATCGTATTGCATCCTTCGACTTCTTCTTCTTCTGAACGAAAAAATCAATGCAAACAACTAATCATTCCTATGAAAAGATACTTGATCCAATCGCTTCATACATTCAAGGATAAACAGAGGAATCTTCTCTCGACCCGCCAGTTCTGGGTTGCACATCAGATAATGCAGAGGAATCATTTTGCTCTCAGATTGGGAAATCAGGTTCTGATACCTAATTCTCGAATTCTGTCAGGCTTCGTCAGTACATTCAAAAACCACACAAGGTTCATCTTGGCCGGTTCTGGAATCACACACCGGTGTACGACACACTCGAATACTTGATCCTTCCAGGGGACAATTGGTCGTTTCCACCTTCAGGTAGTGGGAGGAAGGTCTAGATCTCTATATATATTACGAACCACCGTGTGAGGTAGGCCACTGATGAGGCATGAGTAGGTAACGGCAATATGATATCATATCAGCATCTGATATCATATGGTGCCGGTAGTCTGTCTAGGCTAGAGTTACCATTTATATAATCTGTATGATATCATACTCGCCTCCGGTATTATATGCCGGTCCTTAGGCATGAGATGTGAATTCCGGAGTTTGTGCAAAGCACAGAGACGAGGGGAAGACGGTAAGGATAAGATCTTTACAGTTAGATAAGCATTCGATCAATGCGCTAGGAGGAAGTACTGAGATGGCGTGGCACCTCAGGGTACCGGCGTCAGAGTCCGTGCCATAGCTGGCAGCGGCATCACAGTACAGTGCAGCAGGGAGGTAGTCCTGTGCACTCTAAGTCACTCTAGGTGAGCCGGTGAAACCCGGTGAATAACATGAGACAGTACCATCAATAGTCAAAGCAGCATGCTTATCAAATATACCTTGGCTGCTCGCCGTCTTCGGCAGTAAGATCAATATTATTCAACAGATATCGATGCATTCCAAAGGCTGTTCTTCAAAGAAACGGGGATTTTTTGTTTCAAAGAAACCCAAGAATATAATAGAAATAAGAAACCAAAGCTCTTCCTCCAAAAGTCTTTTCGGTTCCTGGTCATGTTGTGATCAGGGTTGGTCAGAAGACCCCCCTTAATCTGCTTCTTGTTTCAAAATCTGCTTCTTGCAGTGCGATCGGATTCAAAAACGCAGCGGATTCCCCCAAAGCTGCATCTGCTACGCTCCCATACCTTTTGAGTATTTCACAATACAGTTCCAGAACACTGATGTCAACCAGTAGTACTAGTGTTAGGGACCGGCTTATGATGTTGACCAAATGCGAGTATGATATCGTACCATGTCATACACATTTCATAATATGATTTGTATGTAAATGGTAACTTTAGCCTAGTCAGACTGCCGGCATCATATGTAGGTCTGTCGAGGACTAAATCGGGCGATATATGTATGTTACGATATATCGTGATATATCACGATAACGACAACTGACATCATACAATATTACGATATTTCCAGTTATCATACGATTATCCAGGAGGAGAAGAAAAGTGAATCTCTCCCCCGGCCCCCCCCGTCTAAACAAACTGAGGGCTCCCCTCCCCCCCCCCCCCCCCCCCCCCCCTAAATACAAATAAGCATGACTTGGAACTATATAGGGATTCTGGGTCTTTACAACATAGGGCACTATCAGCATGTATAGCGGTGCTCTCACGCGTTTTATGACTTGGTGACTACTTATGTACTCCCATAGAACTATCGGCTCTCCTGAGCCAGCTTCCCGTGGGACTGAGTCATCTTGAGATGACTCAGTGGCAGCTTCTGGTCACCTACGTTCTGATCTCCTGTCTCATACGGTCTGATCTGTACCCTGTTAGGTTCCTGTCTACCGTCTCCTTTCACCACAGGTGCCCCTTTATGGGTCTCCTGTGTCTGTAACGTTATCCTTGTCTCCGTGTATAGATTGGTGCGTCTGTTCCGCTGCTTTAATCTACTGTCCACTCTACCGGAGTGATTTCAAGCTGATAGGTTATTGGGCTCCTCATCACTACCACTGCTTTGATAATGCAACTTCCGCGAGGGCCTCCTGCCGGCTTTGTGAAACTTACCAAACTTAATGGTGTTTCATGGGCTCGTGGGATCCGCAGTGTCATTGTGAGCAATGGATGCGACCGAATCCTCCCAACGGGGGTGAAGGTTCCTCTAGATTGGCTAGACGACTGCGCGCCAGCGGCCTCTGCTGCCGGAGAGGAGGGTCCTTCCGCCATCAAGGAAGTAACCCCCCCCGATCAATCCTCCAACTTTACGGTTCCTTCTCTCAATGTTCGACGCCTTTCCTCTGATGTTGAGGATGTCCTGATGAAGCTGTGTTGTGTACAGACACAGATAATCCGTTGTGCATCAGACCCGCAGCCTCCTTTCGTCCCTTTCAATTATGATGAAGACTACTCTACTACTACTGATGATGAGGAGGACTTGAAGAGTGCTACGAGTGCTGACTTCGGTGGCGTGACCCCATCTGCTGCTGCCACTCGTGTCTTTGAGACTTCCGCTGTTTCGCCGGTGTATGAGCCTCCTGATCAGCAGATGCCTAATCGAGAGCTTTCGCCTGTGTATCAGCCTCAGCCTTCGTCGGCGCCTCCCTTTGAGCCTGTTCCCCCGGCTTACCCGGAGGTGGCTAAGCCCACTTTCTTGAAGGGCTTTGCTTCTTTTTCCTCTGCATCTGCCCCCATGGAGCGTGGCCTCCCTGGCTACCACACTCGCTCTCGCGAGGCTGCTGTTTCCTCTGCACGCACCTCTGCTGCTGGTGCCTCCCTGGAACCCCCTCCGCCTCCGCCGGTGGAGCTGCCTCCTGCCCCTGGCCCTCCTCCTATGCTGCATACACGGTCTTGCGCATCTTGGGAGCATCTGCTCACTGGCGGATCTCCTCCGACTTTGAACCTTCGGGACTACCGCCTGATCAACATGGATCGACGGGATGGTGAGTCCTTGAACCGCTCTTTGTACGGTCGGATGGATATGCAGGCTACAATGGCAAATGTTAGTGTGAAGCTGAGGCATCGCCGAGTGATGGCTTTCTCTGAGCTTGGTACCAGGTGTCGTTCTTTTCTTGGTCCAGTCACTTCTGGGATTCTGTATCCCCCAGATCATGGTGTTTCCTTTGGTGGTACGAGGCGTAGTGATCACGAGAAGCTTGGTTATCAGTTTGTGCGAGTGCCTGTCCCTCTGTGTCCTGTTAGCCCAGATTTCGAGCTGCTTATGAGTGTTGCGAGGTCCATTCCTGTGATTAGGAACATAGACGACCAGCGCGCTCTTGACGCTGGTCTTGCTGCGGAGTATTTCATGGACATCCGTAGGTCCTTGGCTCCTGTCCCTTCTGCGATTGGAGCTGGGTCTAATACCCTCATTCATGGTGAGTCTCGGTTTGATCCTGCACTGTTGGGGTTCAGTGCACTGCCTCTCGAACGTCAGGAGTTCATGTGTTTAACTATGATGCTCGCGAACATGGAGGACGATATGGTCAAGGTATACCAGGACTTTGCCACCCCTCAGGATATCCTTTTGGATATCCGGAAGACGCAGTCTGATGCCCTTGCCTCTAGAGTCCCTCTCATGCGTATCGAACTTCATAATGCGCACATGGGCCCTTCTGACCGTGTCGATGATTTCTTTCGCATGGTTCGCAGTCTGTGCATTGACCTCCGCAGTGCTGGACATCCTGTCACTCAGCGCCACGCCATGGAAACCATTGTGAATGGGATCCGTTTGATCCGATTTGAATCGCTGCGGATCCAGTACGGTATGATGTTGGCTAACAGACAGGCTGTCGATTACTGGTCTTGTCTGGAGGCATATAGGTCTCTCGACATTTTGAACATTGCTCTCCCCAGGTCCGACTCCAGGCATCCTGGTTGGTCCCGGGACGCTCCCCAGGTTCCTGCCAATGCTGCGATTCAGCGTGGGCAGGGATCTGGTTCTCAGGGTTCCGGTTCCAACAAGCGGCGTCTGGATTGCACTTGGGGCCCATGCCTCAGCAAGACGACCCACTCGGAGGATCGCTGTTTCACGAAGCATCCGCACCTGCGTAAGACCAAGCCTGGTGCACCGGTTACCAATCCGGTGCCCATGGCCTTGGCCCTTCCAGGTGTGCTTACTCCGCGGCAGCTGGCCTCCTTGCAGGCTCAGATTGATGGGTATGCTTTGGACAAGAAATAGGAGGTACGCTCTGTCCTTTTCTCTTGCACTGCGAAATTTTCAAATGTCTGCAGCCCGAGCCTGTCTGAGGGTGTCTGGCATGTTGATTCTGGAGCTGGGATGTCAATCACAGGTGATATGTCTTTGTTCACTGTGTTTCATGCTTCTGAGACTGGGCCAGCAGTTAAATTTGGTGATGGTGTGGTTCAACGGTCTGTGGGTCAGGGTTCTATTGTGTTAGGTAGTGATTGGTTACCAACACCAATCACTTTAACCAATGTTCTCTACATCCCACACTGTCCGGTGAACCTCATGTCAGTAAATGCTGTTGCCCATGCTCACAACTGCAAGATTTCTTTTGATAGTCTTAGTTGTACTGCCACACAGGGCTCTTCTGTTCTGTGGTCTTTCCCTGCCTCCAGTGATGGTTTGTACAAGTTTGCATGTAGGCCTTGTCACACCCCTCGTGGCCGTTTGTTTGGTGCTGAAGATTATCCAGCTTTTGCTCTTGATGTTGATGAGGATGGTGGAGTTGTGATCCCTACCACTCCTGAATGGTTGTGGCATAGGCGGCTGGGTCACCCTGGCTATGATGCCATGCACAACCTTGTCAGGAAGGGTTTGGTTCAGAACTTACCCCTCACTCTCCAACAGGTGCAAAGACTGTCTAAGATCCCATGTGATGCTTGTCAGAAGGCAAAGGGAAAACGTATCCCTTTTCCTAAAGAAAGCAAAACTAGGATCCGTGCCCCATTACAACGCCTTCACTTGGACATCATGGGGCCATTTAATATTAGGGGCTTGCGTGGGGAGTTTTATGTTCTGTGTCTCACTGACCAATACTCTGGCTATGCTGAGGTCTTGTGCTTGAGAACCAGGGATGAAGCTCCCTTAGCAGTTCAAACTACCATCCTCAGATGGATGACTCAGCTGCATGGATTTGTTTTCAAGTGTCTTAGGTCTGACAGGGCTAAGGAATTTATAGTGAAGTGGTTCGAGGATTGGTTAGAATCGGTTGGTGCTGTGCATGAATTGTCCATGGCTTACACTGCTCAGCAGAATGCGACTGTGGAACGGTACAATGGGGTCCTTCAGAACGTAGCTAGGAGCATTCACTTGGAGTCTAAGCTCACTAAGTCCTTCTGGCCCTATGCCTTCCTCGCCGCGTGTTACCTACGCAACCGGCTGCCTAATCAGGGTGACAAGACTCCTTATGAGTTGTTCTTTGGGGTTCTACCTGATGTATCGTTATTGCGCGTGTTCGGGTGCCCATGCTATGTTACCTTAGTGAATGGGAAGAAGCGCAATAAGCTTGACGAAAGGGCGTTATCTGGTAGACTGGTTGGGTATTCTCTGGTGAGTAAGGGTTATTTTGTTTGGGTTCCGAAGTTGCGCCAGGTGGTAGAGAGTCGTGATGTGCTCTTCTATGAACAGTTTAGCTATAACTGTATCCCTGGGCTCTTTCCCTATGATGGATCTCAGTATTTTTCTCGCACCCCTGCCGCTATCATCGGTAAAGGGCTTGATACTACTGACAATGTCCTGGGCCCTTTACCAACCCCGATTGTTGACCGCTTTACTGGTCATGGGATGACGATGCGTCCCAGGCCAGGTAATGATGGTGCTGTATCGCGTGCGGCGGCATTGGGCCAGGGGGAGTCTGATGTTCCTTCAAGCTCTAATTTATTCGAATCTCAGGGGGTCGCCGGGCCTTCCTCTGCGCCACGTTTCGTCGGTGAAGTCGTAGGATTAGGACAGCCTCGGGTCATAGTGGAACCTAGTACAGGTCCACTGCCCACTATTTGCCACCCCCCGTCCACCTATTCGGATAGCTCGCGGGAGTTGTTGATCACTTCACCCCCTGCTATACCTGGTGGTTTATACCGGACCAGGCATTGCGACGATGTGGCCGTCACAGATGATGTGAGTGATGACCTCGAACACTGGTCCGGGTCAGATACTGCGTATGGCTGGGGTGTTCCAGTGTACCCAGGCTTCGACGATTTAGAGGCAAAGGAGGCCGGCCTTGTTCAACCACGCATGAGTGCTGCGCTGGGGGCTTTATTACCGGTTACTGCTGATACTGCTGATATCCCCGCTGCCCATGTACAAGTACACTGCTTGTACGTGGGGGCTTTTATTTCTACCTCTACTGAACTCTCTTATAAAGCTGCAATGTTACCTACCAACCCTGACAGAGATCTCTGGCTGCAGGCTATGAAGGATGAGATGGCCTCCCTCCATGCTCATGGCACTTGGGTCCTCACTCCACAGCCTCCTAGGCAGAGGATTCTATCTGGCAGATGGTTATTTGTCAAGAAACATGGGGCTGATGGTTCTTTGCGTTTTAAAGCTCGTTTTGTAGTTCGTGGTTTTCTGCAACGTCCTGGGCTGGACTACCATGATGTATATGCCCCCGTCTCCTCTAAAGCAGGTCTTCGTGTGCTCCTTGCTGCCATCACTCATAGGAAGATGTTTGTGAGGCAGCTGGACATCAAGACTGCATTCTTGAATGCCAAGCTGGAACCTGGTCTGGACCTGTTCTGTTACCAGCCTGAGGGCTTTCATGAACTTGGTCCTGACAATGTTCCCCTTGTGTGCAAGCTGATTAAATCTCTTTATGGTTTGAAGCAGGCACCCAGGGCTTGGAGCAAAGATGTAAAGCAGGTTTTGGTTGCCCACGGTTTTACCATGTGCAAAGCTGAACCTGCTCTGTATTTCAGGAGGGATTCTACTGGTGGGTGGAGCTATGTCCTGACCTATGTGGATGACTTCATCTGTGCTTTTAGTGAGCTGCATAGGTATGCCTTGCTGATCGAGGCTATGGAAGCAGCTGGGTGGGAAGTCAAGGAAATGGGTGTACCTGTCCAGTTCCTTTCATTGGACATGACTTGTACACTTGATTCTGACGGCAGGTGTGTTAAGATCAACCTCTCCCAGCACTCCTACATTGTTGAGCTGGTGGAGCAGTTTGGTCTCACTGCTGCTACCAAACCCAAGTTTTCAGTTCCCATGGCCAAGTGAACTGTCACTGATCCTCCTGGAGAACCTCTGGCCTCTAATAGCCAGTACCTCTCTCTTGTGGGGGCTTTGCTGTACCTGGCTACCTGCACAAGGCCTGATATTTCTTTTGCTGTGAGCTACCTGTCCAGGTTTTCTGCTCAACCCACTGCCCCCCTGTGGGCTGCAGCCAAGCGCTTGCTTTTGTATTTGAGAGAACATTCCCATCTGGGCCTCACTTACACTCACAGCCCTGGTTTCTCTTTTACTGTCTTTAGTGACTCATCCTTTGCTGATGATGGGTCTGACAGGAGATCTCAGACTGGCTATGCTGTGCTTGCTGGAGGCTGCCTTGTGAACTGGATGAGCAAAAGGCAACCCACTGTTGCTGTTAGCTCCAGTGAGGCTGAGTATCAGGCCCTGTCTCAGACTGCCCGGGAGGTGCAATGGTTGAAAAAATTGAGAATTGATCTAGGGCTGCCTTGTGACCTGGTCACCATTCAGGGTGACAACTTGGGGTCCTTGAGCTGGGCCAATGACTGTCAGCTGCTCCCTCGCAACAAGCACATTGATGTCATCCATCACTATATCCAGGAGCTGGTGGAGGATGGCCAGGTGGATGTTGCCTATGTTAACACTAAGGACAACTGTGCTGACCCCTTCACCAAGCCCCTTGATCCTATGGTGTTCTGGCGTTTCATTCGCATGTTTGGAATGACTGCTTCTCCTTAAACCATTTTTTTTTTGTTACATGTATTCTAGAATTTTGGTTACATGTATTCTGGAATTTTTGGTTACTTTGAAGGGTTTCTTTGGTTACATTTAGAAGTTCTTTAAGTTATCATTGATTGGCATTAGGTTCCTATTCCCGGATCGGGTTTTCTATACCGTTGTTACCCGACTTTGATATTTAGTTGTCCTCTTATATCCACTTGGCAAATTTTGGTTCTTTGCCTTGCTTCATACCTTCCCTTACACCCTTTGAGTTTCATTTGAAGTTTCTCTCGATTTTTTTTTCGGAGTTCTTTTATTTATTTTTTTATTTTTTTTATTTGTTACATATAGTTCTATGTCACCAGTGCCATAGGTGGAGTAGTACTAATGTATGTCACCTGTGTCATAGGTGGAGTATCAGCATGTATAGCGGTGCTCTCACGCGTTTTATGACTTGGTGACTACTTATGTACTCCCATAGAACTATCGGCTCTCCTGAGCCAGCTTCCCGTGGGACTGAGTCATCTTGAGATGACTCAGTGGCAGCTTCCTGTCACCTACGTTCTGATCTCCTGTCTCATACGGTCTGATCTGTACCCTGTTAGGTTCCTGTCTACCGTCTCCTTTCACCACAGGTGCCCCTTTATGGGTCTCCTGTGTCTGTAACGTTATCCTTGTCTCCGTGTATAGATTGGTGCGTCTGTTCCGCTGCTTTAATCTACTGTCCACTCTACCGGAGTGATTTCAAGCTGATAGGCACACAGTATCATCCTCAGAATTCCCACACAAGGATTGTGTGATAGTCAAAATACCCACCCATGGACCCACCCATCCTTACCACCCATACCCCCCCCCTGGGTCTGAAGTAGTGCCAATGAACTGCATTGTCGACAGAATCTCAATGGTAGTCTCAGAATGTCATTTGGAGGTCTGAGTAAAACATAGAAAAAACCCTGAGGAGGACTGCCCCCCCCCCCCCCCCCCCCCCCCAGATGAGGTGCTCATAATTACCTGAAAATTAGTTCAAAACATAGCCATGAATAGCCCCATTCTCAGGGAAAAAACGATTTACATAAGTAAAATTTTGAAGGCCTGGGCACCCTCCTGAACTACTGTTTCTTTTTGGGGCTAAATATGGCTGATTATGTCTACCTCCATTAGACAGCGACTAATTATTAGAGAGAGAGTGTAAAACATGGAAAACATAAACACTACTACAAAACAATCCAGAGAACAGAATGTAACCACAGGTCTGCAGACAGTTTAAATACATGTCAAGGTCAAGACAGCAAGGCTCCATCAACGAACAGAGGGCATGTAATATCAAAGCAGAGACAATATATTAATTTATGTAGAACTATGAACGATATGTAAAGACATTGCCTGCATTGGAGATGTTTGCGTAGATGGACAAATGAGGTCATATTCCAACTTGATTTTGGTTACATAGCTTCTAAAAGAGCAAATTGGGGTCATATTCCTGCAGTTCTTATGAACGACTTAAACTTTGTTATATAGCTCCTAAAAAGCGAGTGAGGTCATATTCCTACAGTTGTTATGAATGTATATGGCCAACTTGACCTTGATGACCATTTTTTTCTTCTTCATCTTGAACTTGAACTTGGTTACGTGGCAATTTGGTTGCTCGCCGTCTTCAGCAGTCAAAATCGATTACCAGGAAATTGTAAACGCGAACCAATCACTTGTATATTTTCCGTTTGTCTCCTCTTCTTCTGAACGATACAAAACGGTACAAAAAATACTAGCGGTCATCACTAGGTCATCACATATATAAAAATACTTGATCCAATCTCGTCATACATTTATGGATGAACAATGGAAGCTTCGCTCCACCTTCAACTTTTCTGGGTTGCACATCAGGGTACTTCAAATGGCCAAATTGGCCAGCGCTTTAGCGCACTTGAAAACAAAACAACTGCGCTTTGTAGTGCAAAAAGCGCAAAAATTGCTTGCTGCGCCCACAGGGAGTTGCGAAAAACTGCGCTTAAAGCGCAGAGGGGGTCAATAAGTCAGCGCTCAAAAGCGCAAAAGCGCGCGCTTTGAAGTACCCTGTTGCACATCAGACAATGCAGAGGAATCGTATTGCATCCTTCGACTTCTTCTTCTTCTGAACGAAAAAATCAATGCAAACAACTAATCATTCCTATGAAAAGATACTTGATCCAATCGCTTCATACATTCAAGGATAAACAGAGGAATCTTCTCTCGACCCGCCAGTTCTGGGTTGCACATCAGATAATGCAGAGGAATCATTTTGCTCTCAGATTGGGAAATCAGGTTCTGATACCTAATTCTCGAATTCTGTCAGGCTTCGTCAGTACATTCAAAAACCACACAAGGTTCATCTTGGCCGGTTCTGGAATCACACACCGGTGTACGACACACTCGAATACTTGATCCTTCCAGGGGACAATTGGTCGTTTCCACCTTCAGGTAGTGGGAGGAAGGTCTAGATCTCTATATATATTACGAACCACCGTGTGAGGTAGGCCACTGATGAGGCATGAGTAGGTAACGGCAATATGATATCATATCAGCATCTGATATCATATGGTGCCGGTAGTCTGTCTAGGCTAGAGTTACCATTTATATAATCTGTATGATATCATACTCGCCTCCGGTATTATATGCCGGTCCTTAGGCATGAGATGTGAATTCCGGAGTTTG
Source organism: Chlamydomonas sp. ICE-L (assembly GCA_013435795.1). Taxonomy (NCBI): domain Eukaryota; kingdom Viridiplantae; phylum Chlorophyta; class Chlorophyceae; order Chlamydomonadales; family Chlamydomonadaceae; genus Chlamydomonas; species Chlamydomonas sp. ICE-L. Next base: position 35,841 of record JACBWV010000151.1, read on the forward strand.
TGCAAAGCACAGAGACGAGGGGAAGACGGTAAGGATAAGATCTTTACAGTTAGATAAGCATTCGATCAATGCGCTAGGAGGAAGTACTGAGATGGCGTGGCACCTCAGGGTACCGGCGTCAGAGTCCGTGCCATAGCTGGCAGCGGCATCACAGTACAGTGCAGCAGGGAGGTAGTCCTGTGCACTCTAAGTCACTCTAGGTGAGCCGGTGAAACCCGGTGAATAACATGAGACAGTACCATCAATAGTCAAAGCAGCATGCTTATCAAATATACCTTGGCTGCTCGCCGTCTTCGGCAGTAAGATCAATACTATTCAACAGATATCGATGCATTCCAAAGGCTGTTTTTCAAAGAAACGGGGATTTTTTGTTTCAAAGAAACCCAAGAATATAATAGAAATAAGAAACCAAAGCTCTTCCTCCAAAAGTCTTTTCGGTTCCTGGTCATGTTGTGATCAGGGTTGGTCAGAAGACCCCCCTTAATCTGCTTCTTGTTTCAAAATCTGCTTCTTGCAGTGCGATCGGATTCAAAAACGCAGCGGATTCCCCCAAAGCTGCATCTGCTACGCTCCCATACCTTTTGAGTATTTCACAATACAGTTCCAGAACACTGATGTCAACCAGTAGTACTAGTGTTAGGGACCGGCTTATGATGTTGACCAAATGCGAGTATGATATCGTACCATGTCATACACATTTCATAATATGATTTGTATGTAAATGGTAACTTTAGCCTAGTCAGACTGCCGGCATCATATGTAGGGCTGTCGAGGACTAAATCGGGCGATATATGTATGTTACGATATATCGTGATATATCACGATAACGACAACTGACATCATACAATATTACGATATTTCCAGTTATCATACGATTATCCAGGAGGAGAAGAAAAGTGAATCTCTCCCCCGGCCCCCCCCGTCTAAACAAACTGAGGGCTCCCCTCCCCCCCCCCCCCCCCCCCCCCCTAAATACAAATAAGAGGCATGACTTGGAACTATATAGGGATTCTGGGTCTTTACAACATAGGGCACACAGTAGCATCCTCAGAATTCCCACACAAGGATTGTGTGATAGTCAAAATACCCACCCATGGACCCACCCATCCTTACCACCATACCCCCCCCCTGGGTCTGAAGTAGTGCCAATGAACTGCATTGTCGACAGAATCTCAATGGTAGTCTCAGAATGTCATTTGGAGGTCTGAGTAAAACATAGAAAAAACCCTGAGGAGGACTGCCCCCCCCCCCCCCCCCCCCCCCCCCCCCCCCAGATGAGGTGCTCATAATTACCTGACTATTAGTTCAAAACATAGCCATGAATAGCCCCATTCTCAGGAAAAAAACGATTGACATAAGTAAAATTTTGAAGGCCTGGGCACCCTCCTGAACTACTGTTTCTTTTTGGGGCTACATATGGCTGCTTATGTCTACCTCCATTAGACAGCGACTGGGTAAATACCAAAGCTTTCAGCTGCATTCTTTTGCCTGCCATGTCGGCTTTCAAAATACTAGCTAGCTTAAGATTTGGCCCAAGGACAGGGAAAGGGATCCACCTAGAAGCTGCTACCTGTAGCCCCCGTAAGAAACAGTCATGGGCTAATGAAGCAACAATAACCAGCAAACGACCTCAGTCTAAAGAAATGGGTGGAAGACGATTGGAAAAATAGCAGGGTGCCCTGGGCTGGGACCCCTCATGGTCAGCCCTGGTGCGTGTATGGGGACTTCAGGGATGCTGGCTGACATACAAATCTTGACGCATGTCACAGCCAAACAGACCAACAGTTAGAGGTATACCAATGACAAGATACGCCCTGTAGACACCAGACTGCAACTGCAGATGCGTGAGATACGCCCTGTAGACAGCCTGTAGACGCGTCTACACCAGCACCTACACAAACTGCTGGACTGCCGAGTTTACAGAGACTGCCGTGCATGCAACCGACATCACAACTACATATGCGACAGGTCCCTTGACAACGACCGTAACACGAACCAACAACCTTAAAACCACCCAAGTAACTAGGGTTGTTGGTAGCAAAGGATTGGTCAGCCAGGGCCGATCAACTAATATTTGATGCCTTGAATACACTGCTGGCCCACCCTTAGCCAATCCAAGGGAATTCCGTTCAGCCAAGGGCTTTCTTTTCGGCTACCAGAAGCAGCTTCTAGGCAGATCCCTGAGACTGCCACTGAGCCAAACCCAAAGATTTTAGGAGCACTGGAAAGCTGATGGTATCAGCATCCAGATGACCGAGGTTTCGTAAGGTTTGGATGAAGAGAGAGCCTGGGGAGCTGCCTAGAAGTTGCTGCTCGTAGCTGAAAAGAAAAGCTATGGCCCAGCCCCAAACCAGAGTTGCAAACACGGAGGCTTAGCGCCTTTCTAGAAAACATGCTGTGCTGCCCGGAGGCCTCAGCCTCGTCTAGATGAGAGAATACACAGGTGCAACAGCTGGATTGGCTTGCGGCGTGCTTGATGACTGCGTTGCTTCTTGAGGCACCCCAGTCTCTCCACCTTCCTCTAGATGATCCTGCCTCATCAACAGAGGTACCGAGTCACCCCTAGTTGGAGTTAGTCGATCTCCATCGTCCTCAAAATCTGATCCGATATTCAGCAGGTCACATTCATTTGATACCCCCTCAGCGTTGCTAGAAAGCCCCGTACCCTCACTAGACGTGCTGCAGACGACTGGAGCACCACCTGTCGACCTTAACCGCGGATGATTGGTACCTAGTTCGAAGCCGGACAAGAGGTCAACAATGCTTTGCGAAGGCGGGGGGATCATGCCTATACAGGCTACATCACCCACGTGGGGGCGGTGAGCACTGCTGGTGTCGGCAGCATCTTCAAAGTCAATGAGAGGTGCGGTCGACATTTCTGCTGTCGGTTGCTGGGATGGATTTGAAATGCGGGGTTGCTGGCTGAAGCGTAGCCCGATATCGTTCATATGCTGGAGTTGAGAAGACGAGACTTTTGGTTTCTGTAAGCAGAGAAACAGGGGCACACCCAATGCGTCAGGCAGAGAAATAAATGGGGAAAGGTTAAGCATAACGTAGTTGTAATGTTGAGCATGACGTAGTTGTTAGGTTGAGCATGGCGTACTTGTTAGCAGCAGGTGCAATGTGGGTGCATAACGAAGCTTCTTATGCAAGTGATTACGGGTAAAGGTACATCGCTCAGTGATTCAATCCAGTGTACATTGCTGAGTGATTCAAGTCAATGTACATCACTGAGTGATTCAAGTCCAAGCACATCGCTAAGTGATTCGGGGTCAATGTACATCGCTGGCTATCCTCATAAGCAAAGGTACAAGCCAATGCAAGGCATACGCATATAATAATATATCACATGAATATACACATATATCACATGAATATAATCATATATAACATGAATACAATCATATATAATATGCATATAATCATACATCACATGAATATAATACTATATCACATGAATATAATAATATATCACATGAATATAATAATATATCACATGAATATAATAATATATCACATGAATATAATCATATATCACATGAATATAATAATATTCAACATGAATATAATCATATATAATATGAATACAAGAATATATCTCATGAATGTAATAATACATAACATGAATATAATAATATATAACATGAATATAATTAAGGGGCGGCAAATATATCTATATTGCCCCAGAATATAGACCTATATATATAGCAAATGTATATATTGTATATATCTACAACATATGCAGTTACATCAGATAGACACCGGAAAATCCAATCGAAGCGCCTGCAGTATGATATGGTGCCCTATGCCATAATTGTAAAACCAGATTTTGATTTTTGTTAGGTGCCCTATGCCGATTTTCAAAAATCCACCTTCGCCCATAATGATCTATACAGATCTATCTCTAAATAGATCAATGCCTCTCCCCAAATATAATAATATATCACATGAATATAATCATATATCACATGAATATAATCATATATCACATGAATATAATCATATATCACATGAATATAATCATATATAATATGAATATAATAATATATAATATGAATATAATCATATATCACATGAATATAATCATATATCACATGAATATAATCATATACAATATGAACGTATGTGCCCTGGAATGTTGATATAGGTAAGCTTGTAGATACAAGCAAGCATGGACCCCCCCCCCCCCCCTGTTTCACCTACATTTGCTGGTTCATAAGCTCTTGCCAGGTCGCCCTTTGCCCTTGCCCTATTCAGGGAGTTGTGGCGCACATGTAAGGCTGGGTGCCCTGGCATTTCCATTTAGGCAAGCTTGTATAACCAGGCAGGCATAGACTAACACACCCTTTGCACATAAATTTGCTTGGAGCCCCTTATTACTTACTATTTTCAAAGTGCCGTTTTAATCTTTAGCACTTCAAGGGAAACAGCTGCTAAAGTGGCCGTTACAAGGGGGCTGAAGGACCTCCCCAGCACACACACATACCTTTTGGACCTACATTTGCTGGCTCATAAGCTCTTGCCAGGGAGCCCTTTGCCCTTGCCATATCTAAAGATGCTCGCGGCGCACATGTAAGGCTGGATGCCCTGACATGTCCATATAGGCAAGCTTGTATAAAGAGGCAGGCCTAGACTGACACACCCCGTTTTGCACCGGCATTTGCTTTGAAACCCTTAGACCCACCCCACCTTTGGGATCCACATTTGCTGGCTCTGAAGGTCTTGCCAGGGCACCCCTTGCCCTTAGCCCTTGCCCTATCCAGGGAGTTGCAGCGCACATGTAAGGCCGGTTGCCCTGGCATTTCCATACAGGCAAGCTTGTATAAACAGGCAGGCATAGACTGACACACCCGTTTTGCACATACATTTGCTTGGAACCCCTGAGACCCCCCCCCCCCCCCCCCCCCCCCCCCCCCCCCCCCCCCCCATTTGGACCTACATGTGCTGGCTCAGAAGCTCTTGCCAGGTCGCCCCTTGCCCTTGACATATCCAAGGAGTCGAGGCGCACATGTGAGGCTGGAAGCACTGGCATTTACATGTAGGCAAGCTTGTATAAACAAGCAGGCACAGACTGACACACCCTGTTTTGCACCTACATTTGCTTGGAACCCTTTAGAACCCCCCCCCCCCCCGTTAGGACCTACATTTGCTGGCTCAGAAGCTCTTGCCAGGTTGCCCCTTGCCCTTGCCATTTCCAAAGAGTCCCGGCGCACATGTAAAGCTGAGTGCAAGGCCTGCGGAGATGCATCATCCACATCTAACTCTGATGATACTAACTCAGAGGATGTGCCATCTCCAGGCTCCGAAACCCGGCCAAATAACCACGCCGTAGTCTTTTGGATGTTGGTGCTCACGTTGCGTGCCTGTGTGTATGTATATGTTGTTACAGTCCAGGGGTTGGCCCAATAGCTTGCATGTGTGTATGTATATGTTGTTACAGTCCAGGGGTTGGCCAAATAGCTTGCTTGTGTATATGTGCAAATTGTGTGCCTGTGTGTACGTGTATGTTGTTACAGTCCAGGGGTTGGCCAAATAGCTTGCCTGTGTGTATGTGCAAATTACGTGCTTGTGTGTATGTGTTTGTGCAAGTTCAAAATACAGCGGGTCTCCTCGGTTCAAATATAGGAAGGTATGCATGTATGTGTTTTAAAGTCCAGGGGTTGGCCAAATAGGCTAAAGTGACTTGCCAAACCGTGACAGGAGGGGCTAAAAACGAAAAAGCACTAATGAACAGAACCCCAAACAACCGTTCTGCCGATAGGGCCCCTGAGTTTGTGCTACAGTGAACATTGAAGTCTACGATTATGCCATTGGCCAAGATGGAAGCGAGAGGTGCGAAAGTGTTGGATTCTACTGTTTCATTTTTGGGCTACTCATGGCAGCTTCCCGCCTTCTCCAATAGTCAGCCACTGGGTCAAACCCAATGCTTTAAGCTGCAATGGAATTGTTGGCATACCAGATTTAAGACGCACTAGGTAGCTTCAGTTTTTGCTCAATGACAAGGAAAGGGAGCTGCCCAGAAGCTGCTACGCATAGCCCAAAAAAGAATCAGTGTCGAGGACTAAGCTTGGCAGTAGCCCACTTCCTACCAATGTTTTTTTTCAGCTAAAAGCAGAAGCTTCTAAACAGCTCCCCTAACTGGTTATTCAGCGAAAACTAATGCAACCTAGTGTGTCTGGAAGCTGACAGAATCTGCTGTTCAGAACTGTCAAAATCTTGGGGCTTAGCCCAGTGGCTGGCTTAGGGAGCTGCCTAGAAGCTGCTGCACATAGCTGAAAAGAAAAACTATGATGCCTACGAGGCAGCCACACATTTTGAGGATCAGGTGCTTGTGTTTCAAATATCATTAAGCTTTCACAACACAGTTGTTTTTGTGCGAGGCGCCGCAAATTGAGCAACACGGTGCAACCCCAGTGCGATGCGCTACCCCCGGAACCCCCTGTCCACGCCCCCCCTGCCCCCCAGACCCCCTGCCCAAGACCCCCCTGCCCCCCACCCCCTCTGCCCCCCAACCCCCCAGACCCCCATCCCCCTCCCCACACACCTTCTGCCCACGACTCCCCTGCCCCCGAACCCCCTGCCCCCGACCCCCCTGCCCACGACCCCCTTGCCCTTTACCCCCCCAGCAAAAAATATGGGGCCAGACGAAGAAAGGCGGTTGGGTTGTGTATGTTTGTGGCAGTAGAAGGCAGCACTTACAGTACAAACATTCAGCGATAAAACACACAACCTCGCCATTCTGTCGCCATACTGCCGCTGCATGGCGACGCACGGGTCTGCCTAACTGGTCAGAACTGGTAGCAGAAGACAGCACTTACCAAGGTTACAGCATCGTTGGTGAAGTTGAAGGTGGCATCCGCACTCTGGGCAAATCTATTGAGCCAAGCTGCACAGCAATGATATGACATTGGACGTTTTTAGAGGCGGCGTGCAGGGCACACATTCACACAGGCAGGTAGGTTTGGTGGGCAGCGCGTCACACTGGGGCCGCACCGAGTGGCTAAATTTGCGACGCGTCTTACGAAAAAAACATTTTTCACACTCATGTCGGACGATTCATGCCGGCACGGATGGCCAGGGCCTGGGCTTGCTTCACAAGCATCTTTATACCCTTGTGCACCAAATCCTGCCTCTCTCTCACGCACACAGACACACACACACGGACAGACACATACACACACAGATACACACGCACATAGACACACACAGAAACACAGACATACACAAGGACCCAGATGCCATCCGCTTAGTAAGCTCCCTGGTTTGTGTGGATATCGCACATAGCTTTACCAGCACAACTCCCAACTGGGATTGCTACCCAGCGAAACCTATAGCAACGTAGTACATATTGAGGCTGGGCGGATCATGTTTCTAGTCGAACAGGTATCTTGAGGCTTAACCCAGTGGCTAGCTCTGGGAGCTGCCTATGAGCCGTTGCTCATAACGGAAAAGAAAAGCTATTGTATCGCGCGGGGGGTCTTGGCACTGGAAGACGGTGAGCAGCCTAGAGTTGGCCAAAAAACCATGAAACAATCAGAGATTTTCTTTTCAGCTCCGAGCACCAGCTTCTAGGTAGCTCCTCTTTCTGACTACCCAGCCTAACTCAAAGAGGGCTAGTGCACCTGGAAGCCGGCATAATTAGTTTTCTAGCACTGCTGAAATTTGTGGGCTTTGCCCAATGGCTGGCTCAGGGAGCTACCTAGAAGCTGCTGCTCTTGGCTGAAAAGAAAAACACTGGAAACAATACGATCCGAGGAGCCAGACACCCTTTCCACCCAGGGCTTTTATGCTTGGCTTTTTCTAGCAGCTTCTATGTAGCTCCTCGAGCCAGCCACTGGGCTAAGCCCTAAGATAGCTGTCCTGGAAAGTTCCTTATTTCAGCTTCTAGATTCACTAAGTTGCTTTAGATTTAGCAGTATCGTCAGCCAGGGGAGCTGCCTAGAAACTGGTGGTTGAGGGCGAAGAGAAAAGGTATGTTTATACCCCATCCATCCTACTGCTTCTCCATAACTAGCCAGAAGTACCCCCCCAACCATCCGGGCTCCGCGCTTTGCGCTGCTTGGGGTTCAGGGTGCAGCACGTCACACTGGGTTCGCACCGAATTGCTCAATTTGCGATGCGTCGCACACAAAAAAAGGTTATGGTTCCCACCATTGTCAATCAAACTGCTTCCCCTGGAGACCTTTTTCCACTACCAGTAGCGATCGCTACATGGAACCCTTTTTCGCCCAAACCTTTCGCTACGCTGAGACTCCCCCGCCCTGCCCCCCGGCATCCCCGGGCCGCGGCCTGGCAGGGCGGCCCTTCCGGGCACCAACCCAAATTGCTACCAGGAGCCAACCTTGAAATACACCAAAACCCTGATCGCTACCAGAAGACCTGCTTTGTGAAACGGAAAAAGGTCTGCTTCGAATGGAGGGTGGCAGCATTTCAAATCCGAAGAGAGTGCTTTGATTATTTCTTATTTTATGTATTTTGATACATAGAAAAATTAATCTCCAGTGAGCTCAAGCTATAGAATACTTCCTTGGGTTTTTTTATGGCCTTAATTTAAGGCCATAACCCTTCATGTACATAACTTTATTTTTAACCTTACACCAACCCTTGGGTTGGGATGCTTTACCTGCATACCTTAGTAAAGCTAGTTGTTTTACGTAGTAATATTTGTGACACTGTAATGTATTGAACATAGTAATATTTTGAAGATAGTAATATTAACACTGCATCCATAAAGCTGCTTCACCTGGAGGGCTGCTGCATTTTGACTTTTTTTCCATTTATTTCATTTCATTTAGCTTGATTTCATTAATTTCAACCTGGTGGGCTGCTGCATTTGCCAAGACAGAGATCAACCTTCAAGTCTCAAGCCATGTAACTAAGTTCATGTTCACCTTAATTAAGTGCAGCAGCCCCTGAATGCGCCATGTAACCAAGATAACCTTAATTTCAACCTGGGGAGCTGCTGCATTGCAACTTCATTCAATTTCAATCTGGAGGGCGGCTGAATTTGCCGAGGGCGGCAAGCAGACATATAGCAATTGAGCGGATGATTTGGATTTGGGTCTCGTAGTTTGTATTTCACACCAGCACTTTTCAAGCAAATTTCCAATTATTTTTAGAATTATCAGAAATAACTGAATTCTCGATTCTCAGGTCGAAATGTACTAATTCTCATGCCAAATTATTAAGTTCCAGGTACGAGCTACGAACTTCAAAGTAATTTGAAAACCCAAATCCAAATCATCAGCTGATTAGCTATAAAGGCAGGAGCCATGTAAGCAAGTTCGAGTTCACCTGGAGGGCTGCTGCATTTCAACTCCATTTCATTAAATTTATTTCATTAATTTGATTTCATTCATTTCAGCCTGGAGGTTGGCGGGCTGCTGCATTTAAACTTCATTTCATTCCTTTAATTTTAACATGGAGGGCTGCTGCATTTAAACTTCATTTCATTCTATACATTTCAACCTGGTTGGCCCTGCATTTGCTCTAGACGGCAAGCAGCCTTCAAGGCTGGAGCCATGTAACCAAGTTCACGTTCACCTGGAGGGCTGCTGCATTTCAACTCCATTTCATTCATTTCATTAATTCAGTTTCATTAATTTCAACCTTAAGGCTGCTGCATTTAATCTTCATTTCATTTCATTAATTTCAAACTTAAGGCTGCTGCATTTGAACTCTTTCTTCCATTTATTTTAATAACCTGGGGGGGGGGGGGGGAGGGGGGGGGGGGGGGGGGGGGGGGGGGGGGGGGGGGGGGGGGGGGGGGGGGGGGGGGGGGGGCTTTCCTTTTCTCCAGACGGCAGACGGCGAGCAGAGATCCTTAAAAGCAAGAGCCGCTGCAGGAGTTCAAACGTAACCTTGAGGGCTGCCGCTGCATGCAATTTACCATTCATTCTCACATTTCTTTCATATTTGTGGTTTCATCAATTTCACGCACCTGGATGCTGCTCTGGCATTTCAACTCCTAATCCAATCAACTCCGCAGAGAGTGCTTCACAGAAGTGGCACGTTGCAGAGAGCGCTCATAGGAATGGTCCCTCCCCCACTCTTCTTCTCTTTGAACCTCGTGCAGCTCGTTTTTGGGGAAGCTGAGGAAGAGGGTAGAAGGGGGCGGGCAGAACTGAGGGGGAGAACTGAGGGGGAACTGAGGGGGAAAACTGAGGGGGAAAACTGAGGGGGGAACTGAGGGGCAGAACTGAGGGGGGAAGGGGTAGAACTGAGGGGGAGGGCAGAAGAAGGTTGGTCAGGCGAAGGCAAAAACACATTATTATTCATAACACTATATCATAATTAAAATACTATAAAAACATATTTGTGTGTACTGACGGATAGCGGTCCAATGCTAGACCACAGTTTATCAGACTTCGTCACTGGCTAACTTCAAAAAATCGTGAAGTACACAACGTGCAGCCAAACATGATACAACAACAACACTATTACACTGTCACCGAGCATGATACAACAAAAACACTAGTACATAGTCACCTAACTATTTCGTAGCATAGCCTGACGCCCAACTATCCTGGACCTCAACAAGTAGTTATTCTCGAGTTGGGTAAGTCACATCAAACTAATTGAAGTACTGCAAGCGGGGCCAATGTTTTTTGACGACAAGTCGCCACTGCGTTGCTATTCCGCCATTGCATGGCAACGCATGGGTTTGGCGATGGTGGAGTGAGTAGAGGTGTGGTGTGTGTGTGTGTTGTAGGGGGGGGGGGGGGGGGGGGGGGGGGGGGGCTGGGTGAAATCTGGGGAGGGGGGGGAAGGAATGTGGGTGAGTGGAGGGCTGGTGGAAGCTTGGGGGGGGGGGGGGGGGGGGGGGGGTGGGCGGGGGGGGGGGTGGTGGGGGGGGGGGGGGGCGGGGGTGGGGGGGGGGGGGGGTGGTGGGTGGGGGGGGGGGGGGTGGGGGGCGGGGGGGGGGGTGGGTTGGGGGCTTGGGGGGGGGGGGGGGTGGGGGGGGGGGGGGGGGGTTGGGGGGGGGCGGGGGGGGGGGGGGGGGTTGGGTGGGTAGGTAACCCTATAAACCATTCCCCTTTCAATATGGTCAAGGGTGCTGTTGAGGCACACGGCTAGTTGTCGCAATTGGTGGACAATCATGCAGTGATACAGATGTAAAAGAAAAAGAAACAGACTTCGAACGCAACCTGGAAGTGTCAAACCATATAAGTAATGAGCAGTACCTTGAGCAGTACAATATCTATAGGCCCACCTCATGCTTTGTGATATTTGCATGTCCAAGATCAATCCTCTGTCTGAACAAGTACCTGCAGCACAAAACATGCCGAGCTTGATTGAGATGATGATGATGATGATGAAGATGATGATGATGATGATGATAATGATGATGATAATGATGATGATGATGATGATGACGATGATGATGATGATGATGATGATGGTGATGATTATATTTTTCCTGCCGCCCTACTGCTCTCCAATTGTTTGCATTGCTTACATCTTACCTAGGACTTGTTCTAACAAAGACAAACATGAGGAGAGCCAAGAGAAGCTGTTAGCTGATAGCTGACATTTAATTATTTGTGCTCTGCAGCTTGTGGCTCCGATAGCCAGCACTCTATGCCATTTTTTTGCGTCGCTTGCACCGTGCCTAGGACTTGTTCTAACGAATACACAAATGAGGAGAGCCAAGAGAAGCCGTCAGCTAATAGCTTACATTTGATTCTTCTGCGCCCTGCAGCAGTAAACACCGCTCCCTTCCTCACAATATCCGAAACTCCATTCAAGGTCAAATCCCTGCACAGGCATGATGAATTTGAATTTGAATTTGTGCATGGTTTCAGCCATCTCTGGGCTGCTCACCGTCTGCCGATTCCAAGTCCCCCTGTGCGATACCGACGGAAACCAGGGAGCACACTAAGCAGATTAGACATTGGCTGGATGGCGGGGATAGCTTCTACACTTGAGCACACAAAATGAACCAATATACATTTTCCAGGCTCAGGAATGAAAACAAAATATTGGGCGGCGCGGTGGTTGGCCCCAGTGAAAGCAAACGGGCTGACCCCCTCAACCTCACGCCTGGTAATAAGGCGTACAATTTATTTATTTATTGGCTGGCGCTGCTTGATGAAGACAAGTCGCAGTGTTTGAGGAAAGTCAATTGACAGTTAAGGATTGTGGAAGAACAGAGGTGGCAGCAGTTGAAGTGCAGCCCCTTCCCCCCCAGCCCATAGTTTTTATTGTCAGCTACGAGCAGCAGCTCATAGGCAGCTCCCTGAGCTAGCCACTAGGCTAAGCCCCGAGATTTCGACAATTCTGGACAGCGGATTCTGTCAGCTTCCAGACACACTAGGTTGCAATGGCTTTGGCTGAATACCCAGTCAAGGTAGCTGCCTAATAGCTGCTGCTTTTAGCTGAAAAGAAAAACACTGCCCCAGACCTCCCCCGCATACACCCAACAACAACAAATACAGATACACATGTTGCTGCCACAGGTATGGCACGTGAGTACTCTGACTGGCAGTGCGTTCACTAGATAGCAGATCTCTACGTGTAACTCCTACACATGCAGATTCTCTGCAGATCCCCATGCAGATCTCCCGCAGATCCTTCACAGGCAGTGGTTCATGCCCCTGCTCTGATTAACACTTGGGCATTACCAGACATGGCCAGGGATGCACGATGTATTCTGATTTATATGAGTTGATGCTGGTGCACCACAAAGTAAACTGGGCTAGAGTGTGAGCTACACAGCGTGGGTCGGTTTCCGAAGTGGAAGCTATCATAGGATGAAGGCAGCCTGACATGATGCACCTACCTCAACCTCCAGGGCACCGTGGAAGACCCCTCCTACACCTAACTGGTGAGTCACGTTGTTCAATCTGACAACCATGGAGTTCGTGCTTTCGGAAGTAGCGTTGGTGACTGCTTGCGAGAGGGCATGATGACAAGGACAAGGAAATTAGACAGGCGACGCATTTTGAAAACCGAATCGGTGCTGTTGCTCCAGAAATATGAGTACACACCATCGTATACGTTGAGGAATATATTGAAGCCCGCATGAATATCCCGAGCTAAGGCAGGACCAGTCTGACTAGCCATCCTCGGACACTGCCAAAGCTTCACGAACTACAGGTCAACCCGGGAAAGATTGAATTTCGTGCTGCAGTAGAGAATGTGTTGTGGGATAGAAATTAGCAACCGCCCCAGAGCAGCTTCTTTGCGATGTTAAAACGCCAGCAGCTTCTTTGAGGCATGAAGGCGCAAGGGGGCTTCGGGCGAAATATCCTCGGACTGTACAGCACACCCGCACCCGTCTAGTGGCCTTTATTATGGCTTACAGCAGGCTTACAGCGTGGGCCCACGCGTGCGCGTGGGGGAGAGAGCGAGGGTAATAGTTGCTAGTTGAACTGTGTCGTTGTAACCGAGCGAATATCTGTTTCCTAGCCTTGCCAGCTAGGCACGGCTAGCTCCCTGCTGATGCTGATCTGTTACCCAGCCGTGCCAGCTAGGCACGACTTGCTGCGGCTAGCTGCCTGCTGGTGCTGATCTGGTCAGCAGCAGTACAATGTAGCGTCACGCTTGAAGTTCTAGCTCTGTCTCGACCACCCGCACTGCTAAAACGTCGTTTATCTCCCCCACCCAAGAGCCACACCTCTCCCTTTGTTTCCCGGAATCTGCGAATGCGTGACTACTACGTCTGTGACGCTCATCCTCCATTTGTCTGGGCACCCGTCCAAATCACCCACTATCCTTGAAACCCGCGCTTACAAGCCAAGCTCTAGCTTAATAATACATCACATACGTGCACATCACACCCTACTCCGTCGGGTGAAGCACCACTCTCACTCTGTGCATCACGTGATCTACTGACTTGAGTCGTCGCGTGTTTCGTTGGAAGAGGGCCTCGAGCAGCAGGCGACTATAGAAAGGGGGGTCTCTCCTAACCAAGGTGAGGCATCTATATGTATTGCCCCTCCACACACTCTCACGAAACCCAAACCCAACCCAACCCAACCCAACCACACACTCACACACTGTAAAACCCACCCACCAACCCGCCCACACATACTCCCACCCCCACCAACCCAAGCTCTCACACACACACACGAAACCCTAAACCACCCCATACATACACACACACTTAATTCCCTCACACACGCACACTTTTGCAGGCTGAGTCATGTGTGCAGGCCAGCCCCCCCACCCCCACCCCACCCCCCCCCCATCCCACCCCACACATACACACACACCTAAACCTCTCTTGTTTGCTTTGTGTATATCAGATGGGAAGGCTACACTCAAGCAGGAAGCTGTTGTGCTGCTTTGGTGTAACTGCAGCGAAGGAAGAACAAGGGCAGGCAAAGTAGGTGCCAAGAACCAGCTTTATCTTGAGCATCAATTGAGCTTGAACTTTGCGCAGTGGGTATGGGAGAGGGTGGGAGTGGTATTTGACTGGCCTGGTAGCGGGTGGGTCAGGTGTAAATCAGCGCAAATGGGGTAATGGGAGAGGGGTTGGATCAGGTTTGTGTGGGAGAGGGTGGGACATTGTGTAGTGGCGCAATGGGATGGGAGAGGAGGGTGGGAACAGGAGTGTAAATTTGCAGTGGTTATGAGAGGGTGGGGGCGAGGTGGGAGTGGGATTTGTATGGAGAGGGTGGAATCTAATGCGCAGTGGGTAATTGTACAGGTTGGGAGAGGGTGGGAGTGGGTATGTGTATAAAGTAGCTGGGAGAGGTTTGGGCGAGGGTTGGTCCGGGCTGGCGCAGTGGGTATGTGTATTGGAAGAGGGGTGGGAGATTGTTGGAATGCGCAGTGGGTATGGGAGAGGGTGGGAGTAGGTATCTGTATGGGAGAGGGTGGGACAGGGTGGGAGAGGGCTTCACGTCAAGCTCAAGTTTGAGTTTGAGCATTTTGATTTGGGGTTTTTAGATTGAGTTGGATGATGAGTTTGAGTTGATCTTCAAGACTGAGTAATATAGTTGGACTATTACATGCCCCCATGCTGCAGGGGCTCCCCCTACAGTGGTTACAAAAGCTATCACTACACTAATCACTACCCACACACCACCAACCACCCACCACCGACCCCACCACAGTACCACCACCCTACCACTACCCGCTAGACCGACCACACCTCACCCCACCGCCACCCCAAACCCACCCACCACAAGTGCCACCACTACTACCACAAGGACTACCACCACCACCACCACCACAAGGACCACCACCTAACATACACATCTCCACTATGCAGTGATCTTGCAGTCCACTGCAGGGGATCCGCCTACAGGGGCTATTAGAACTACCACTACCACCACCACCACCACCACCACAAGTACCACCACCACTACCGCCACCAACCACTACAAGAAGCACCACCTGACATACATATCTCTACTATGCAGGGAGCCTGCACTACACTGCAGGGGCTCCCCCTACAGTGGCAAAGAGGTGCTGACTGAAGTGGCATGGGGCACTCCTGTAGACTTCTACCCTGCCAAGCTGTGCACCAAGAAGACCGCCTCTTCCTGCCTCACACTCGTGAGGGTGGATGTGGGACCTACCATTGCGTGTGGCTATACACAACCAGGGCAGTATATCCAGGTATGCTGGGCATATGTGCAGGGAACGACAATATGATAGCATACGATATCATATCATCATTTATGGTATCATACAATGCTGGCAGTCTGGATAGGCTAAAGGTACCATTCATATACAATATCATATGATATCATACTCGCCTTTGGTCACAATCATATGATATCATACTTGCCTTCAGTCAACATAATATGATATGCCTTACATATCCCGACATGTCCCGACATATCCCGACATATCACTGTTAAGCCCCTTGAGCCTTTTTGGCTGCCCCTGAACTGTTACATACTGAGCGCGCTTATAAATGTATTAGATAATCTTGAACTGGAGTTTTGGGCAAGTAGTAGGAGGCCATCCTTGGGGTTCTTTAACTCTAACTAGCTGAGCTTACCATTGTCCTGGATAGATTCGACTTCTGTGTTCAAGCCGCTTCAACTTGTACGTGATATGATATGGCGGTCCCTACATATATGCAAACTGCAAGCCACCTGAATCCTATACCCCATGCCTCATCCCCACTGCCATCCAATACCCGTCGCCCTCTACAATTAACCCCAGTTCCTAAGCTTGGGTCAAGACAGCTCACTAACCTGCCAAGCTAGCCTACACAAACAATGCAGAGCAAACGAAACCATGCAAAATGCCACACTGCACCACACTGCACCACACCACACCACACCACACTGCACCACACACAAGCACACCGGCTAAATGCCACACCACACCACATACACATGCACACACCAGCAAAATGCCACACTGCACCACACCACACTTCACCATACCACACTGCACCACACCACACACACACACACACAATCCAGCAAATTGCCACACAACACACGCACACTAGCTAAATGTCACACCACACCACACCACACCTCACTGCTTGACAATCTCAGGCCAATGTAAACAAAACAAAACCCTACAAATCAAAACCCTAAAACCCTACAAATGAAACCCTAAAACCCTTAACCCTAATCTCAGGTCAAGATAAACGAATCCGACAAAGCTGGCTACTATGCAATAGCATCGCCTCCAGCTGAGAGCAGAGATGGCATTATAGAGTTGCTGCTCAAAGTGCAACCAGGTAGGGTCAGGTAGAGTTAGGTAAAGTTGCTGCTCAAGAGTTAGGTGGGGTCAGGTAGGGTCAGGTAGAGTTGCTTCTCAAGAATTAGGTAGGTTCACGTACTTTTAAGTTTATTATATACTTACTCGGTCTGCAGAATACCTAGCGGTGCTTATCAGGCAGAAAGCTATAACTGGAGGCTTCCAAGGGCATGCTGATGTTACCTGGCATGTGTTCTTAACTCAGTCTTAGCTATGTTGCCTCAAGCATAATCATCCAGGTGCTTAAAGCCCAGACACCAGCACTGTTTGTTTGTGTGTGATGCGTCGCAAATCGAGTGAGATGCGCTGCCCCCCGAACCCCGCGGAGCATGAAGCACAGAGCTCAGGGTGTTCGGTGTGTGTGTGTGTGGGGGGGGGGGGGGGGGGGGGGGGGGGCATTTATGACTAGTTTTGCCAGACCCATGCAGCAACATGCAGCGGCAGAATGGTGAGGCATCGTCAGAAGAAGAAAAGAACGGACACCACTCCCCTGCTGTGCTTTATTATTAGGGTTATTAGGGGTCAGCTATGTTATATAATATTAGTGAATAAATAATATTATATAATATTAGTCGGACGAGCCGTCTAACCAGAATTCCGAATGTATTTGAAAAACTAATATTATTGTGACACTATGATAATATTAGTTAATATTAGTTTTCCAAACACTAATATTAGTTGCCATTCCCAATTTGTCATCATTGTAATGTGCTTAGTATGCTTTCTGGTCTTCATGGGTATCGCACAGGGAGACTTGGAATTGGAAGACGGTGAGCAGCCCAGATTTGGCTGATACAACATGTAACAATCCAATCCTGATCATTGTCAGATACTACTGCCGAAGCTCTGTTTCACCTGGAGGAGGGTGAACACTTATCTTATATCTCATATCCTATATCGAATATCTCATATTTCATAGCTTATAACTTCCCTACATGAAATCTTATATCTCATATCTTGTATCTTATATTGCATATGCCATATCTTATACCTTATATCTCACATCTCATCTTATATATCTCATATCCTAAATCTCATATCCTATATCTTCTATCCCATATCTCATATCCTATATCTTCTATCTCATATCCTTGGCTTGTCATTGTCAGGTTCTACTGCCGAGGCTGTGTGCAACCTGGAGGAGGGTGCACATGTGTTGGTCAGCCCAGTGCAAGGCAGCGGCTTTCCAGTGGACAAGATACCAGATGCTTCAAACATCTTGCTGGTGAGACTCCTCCGCAAATCTGATCATTATGATTCTTTAAATTGATTTTCCATTAGTTCAATTTTGATTTTAATGAATGCCCCAGTGCAAGGCTGCAGCTTCCCCGTGGATAGGATACCAGACGCTTCAAACATCTTGCTAGTGAGCATGATAATATGAGTGAGCAAATCTGATCATTATAACGCTTTTAAATTTGATTTTCGTGAGTTGAATTTTGATTTTAATTAATGTCCCAGCAGGGGACCCCCCTGTGGCTGCATCGGTATCAATTGATATCAATCGTGTTTATCCCTTCTGTTTGTAGGTTACTAAAAAAGGTATCCACCATCTAGCCAAGGATATGGTGCACGATTAACTGTTTCATCTCCCAATCATCTCACCATGTTGGTATATCCTTGCCTTGCGTTAGTTATGTGCAAGAGCAATGTGAGAGCAATGTAAGAGCAATGTAAGAGCAATGTAAGAGCAATGTAAGAGCAATGTAAGAGCAAGCTTTCAGTAACTAAGGCATCTTTCTAGACATATCCTAATGTGTGTGGCACATTATGTGTCAGACGCTTTAGACCTTCAAGTCCATACAGATCTTTAGTGCCGACTCCATTTGCTCTTTACAGATATTTACAGCTCTTTTCATACCGCTCATTACAGCCAACTCCATTTGCTCTTTACACCTCTACTCTCATACAGCTCTATTCACACTGCGCTTTACAGCCAACTCCATTTGCTCTTTACAGCTCTATTCATACTGCTCTTTACAGCCGACTCTATTTGCGTCATTTACATACTATCATTTACATATGATCCTTTGGTGTGTCATTTATCTACTATCATTTACATATTATCCATTTGCTTGTGTCATTTGTGTGTTCATGTAAGACGGGGAAGCTGGTCGGCACTTGGCTGGTCAGTACTTATTTTCCTGAGCCATCTAAACCACCTAAACCCCAAACCGCCTAAACCCAAGTTCTGGCCAGCTTCTCCCTACCCCATGTGAAGCCTTCTAGCATGTCTCCTTGTACGATCCAAACATGAAGCAGGCGTAACCAGAATTGTGAACCCTCTGAGCAGCACTGTTCCCTGCATAGCAGCTTCTGTGCCGCTCCCTTTTTGCGTCTTTAGACCGAAGCTGAAGCTAGGTAGTGCATATGAAAGCTGGCACGACAGGTATTCCAATGCAGTGGTAACCTGTGGGCTTAACTCGGTCGCTGGCTAATGGAGCTGGGTGCTGCTACGCGTAAGCTGTTACGCGTAGCCCAAAAATAAAAAAGTGCTGACCAGGCCATCCGCCACGCTGCTAGGGAACCTGATGCGGCAACTATTGTGCACCCCTCCATAAACGATTTAATCATCACCATGCACCCCTCCATGAACAAGAGACCCATCACCATGCACCAACACCAAGAGCATCTACTGAGCCACTCCACGCCTCGTCACTGAAACCATCAGGTCACGACTGGAACAGGCATCAGCCCCATCAGTTACCAATACCAACAGCAATGCCAATACCAGTACCAACACCAATACCAACACCAACGCCAACAACAACACCAAATCTGAATCCATCAGGTCTCGACTGGATCTGGCATCAGACCCATCAATACCAATACCAACTGCAACACCAGTACCAATACCAATACCAATACCAACAGCAATACCAACACCAATACCAATACCAAAACAACGCCAATACCAATACCAATACCAACAGCAACGCCAATACCAATACCAACACCAATACCAGCAGCAACGCCAATACCAACAGCAACGCCAATACCAATACAAATACAAATACCAAAACAACGCCAATACCAATACCAATACCAACAGCAACCCCAATAAAAATAGCAATACCAACACCAACGCCAACGCCAACAACAACACCAAATCTGAAACCATCAGGTCGTGACTGGATCTGGCATCAGCCCCATCAATACCAACAGCAACACCAACGCCAATACCAACACCAACACCAGTACCAACAGCAATACCAATACAACACACCAATACCAACACCAACGCCAACAGCAACACCAAATCTGAAACCATCAGGTCGCGACAGGATCTGGCATCAGCCCCATCAAAGCTGTCATAGAATCTGGGGTTTTGAATCAAGCCAAGCTGCACTTGTTCTATGGGACCAAGGACAAAGGTGCGTCCAATGCATGTCTTCCAAGGGCAGTTTGTTTTGTGCTATGCATGGCGAATTCAGCGACTCGGTGCGACGCCGGTGCGATGCTCAGGTGTGGCAGTTTTCCCGGTAATGGGCCTTTGCCGTGATGTGTGCGATGCCAGTGAAGTGATTTGAGCCCTCCCTCGCACCTTTGCCACCTTGGTTGGGCCTGGGCTGATATAGGGGGAATAAAGACTTGTTGCAATTGTTCAACTGGGCCAAGTTTAGGGTTTTGAATATTGAATTGTTTTCAAAGGTGTATCCAAAGCATGACTGTCAGGGTATAGGGTTTTGAGTAGGGCCAAGCTGCACTTGTTCTACAGGACCAAGGGCAAAGGTGCGTCCAAAGCATGACTTTCAGGGGTTTTCAGATTTCTTGAGGCCATGTTGGTGGCCACAGGTGGCGACCAAAGCCTTCTTGAAGGATGGTGTGGATGTTTTAGGGAGGGATCCTTTAGCAAACATGCCCACTCTTCTGAATTGAGGGTGGGGGAATCTGAAAAGTGGATGCTGAATAGTGGATGCAAGAAGTATGAGGTTTGGATAGGAAGTGGATGGTTCTAAATCCCCCATCAGACCCCCATACCCCACACACACACCACACACACACCATGTAGTGTGTTCGTCGAGAACCTTCTAGATGTCGAAAGTCGAGAGACTGCTAGGAGGCTTCTGCGAGGATTCGTAGAGTTTCTGTGAGCCGAACACTTCAGGTTTTAGGGTTTGTTAGGACCTTCTGGATTATTCGGCAAGACTATATAAGTTGATGTTCGGATATTTCTAGAACTTGGAACATGTAACTTCTGACGTTGTAACAATCACTGGCTTCTGCCTGATCTGTAACGAGTCTTATAGTTCCTCGTTCCTTGTTCCCTTTGTCCCTTGACCCTTGCGCGTAACAATCGCTGGCTGTTGCCGGATCGTTACCCTACACACCACCACACACCACCACCTTACCCTCTCCTTTTGAATCATCATGCTCGTTTTGTCTGTGCATGTTTCATCATCTGCCAAGTTACACCTTGAAGTACCCCCCCCCCACACACACACACACACACACACACACACACACCACCACCACCACCACCACACAAACACAACTCCACCACCCTACTCTCTCTTTTTGAATCATCATGCTTGTTTGTTCCAAGCATGGTTCATCATCTGCCAAGGTACACCTTGAAGTACACTCCTCTCACACACACACACTACCCCACCACCCTACCCTCTCCTTTGTTTGGTCTGAGCATGTTTCGTCATCTGCCAAGGTACACCTTGAAGTACACCCCTTCCACATACATACACCCCACCTCACCAACTTACCCTCTCCTTTTGAATCAGCATGTTTTTTTGGTCTGATCATGTTTCATCATCCATCAAGGACTGAATTGCATCCCTCGCCACCCTGCAGATTCATCCTCATATCCAGAGCTCATACCAGAATGGGAGTCTGTTGGAGTGCAAGTGTCGCAGGTTATCTCTGAGCATGTTTTGTCTGAGCATTTTTTGCCTGAGCATGTTTCATCATCCTCCAAGGACTGAATTGCATCCCTCACCACTCTGCAGATTCATCCGCCTTTCTAGAGCTCATACCGGTATGGGAGTCTGCTGGAGTGCAAGTGACACAGGTTTTCTCTGGAGACACCAAGCACTATGTGCAGTCGGTGCTTCAGAAGGAAATTGACGGGGGCGGACTGATTCCCAAGGAGGGCCCAGGGAGTCTGGCGGTGCTCATGTGTGGCCATAAGAGTATGTGTGACGAAATCAAGGGGATATTGACAGCAGCTGGTGTTGACCCAAACAACATTTTGACGAATATGTGAGAAATTGAAAATTTATACGCCTTGCCATGGGGCGTGCATTTGAAGGAACCTTCCCATTCGCTTGGACAGGGAAATGGTTACTGTGGGTTTCGGTTTCGCAGACCGCTACTGCGCCTTAGCTCGGACTACCGCGCGACAGCATGGAGGGAAATTCTCAACCTCTTCCAAGTGATCATTTGGTCTTTTTTTTGTTTCTTTCAGGTGGCAGGTCTGAAATTGTTAACATAGTAATGGGCTCAAACCACAGACCTGTCAGGCCAAGCAGATTCTACTGAACCAAGTAGCGTGAACTCGATGTGTTGAACGTATGATCATTGTGCTCATATGTTCATGAAAAGACAGGGAGCTGCCTAGAAGCTGCTACGCATAGCCCCCAAAAGGAACAGAGCTTGTATGTTCATGATGAGACAGGGAGCTGCCTAGAAGCTGCTACGCATACCCCCCAAAAGAACCAGAGCTCACATGTTCATGATGAGACAGGGAGCTGCCTAGAAGCTGCTACGCATAGCCCCCAATAGAAACATAGCTCACATGTCCGTGGTAAGACAGGGAGCTGTCTAGAAGCTGCCACGAATACCTCCAAAAGAAACACTAGCTCAGAAGTGTCTTAAGTTGCATAGACACATGCAGATGACAGGCACATGTTGTGAGAAGCCACAAATGTAGGGGGGGTGATTTAGACGAGTCCTAGGCAGCATCACAAGCGATGCGGAAAATTGGCGGAGAGTGATGGCAACGGAATCGAGCGGACTGAAGCCATTTAGTTATAAGATCGTTGGCTGACGTGACAGGCTTCGTGTCGGTTGTCGGTCGGAAGCACAAACCAACAAACGGACAACGGGGTGACCCTGGAGGCTCCCGGCCCCCAGAAAGGGGGGCTCCGCCAAAAATGACATGTGGTGGTGCTCACTGCATGAAATTTGAATGAATGCTTGATGAATTCATGATGCTTCTTGGCTGAGTGCCAAGGTGTTGCGTGGTAGCTTCCAATGTTTCTCTTTTGGGCTACGCGTAGTAGCTTCTAGACAGCTCCCTTTCCCTGTCCTTGGGCGAAACCTGAAGCTTGCTAGTGCGTATGAAAGCTGACATGGAAGGCATTCCAGTGCAGCTGCAAGCTTTGGGTTTGATCCAGTGGCTGGATAATAGGGCTGGCGGGAAGCTACCATGAGTAGCCCAGAAAAGAAACAGTGGTAGCTTTGATTGCTAAGGTGTTGCTTTGGTAGCTTTGATGGTGTCTGAGGGGTCCATTTTGGTAGGGACCTGCTCCGTTCTCTCCAGCAGCTTGCATTGCGCATTTACAAGGTTTGAGTTATTTGATGACGCATCTCCAGACCAGCGCTGTGATTGCGCTTGTTTCAGAGTGGGCAGTCTACCACACCATGTATGTATATTATAGTCCAGGGGTAGGCAAAATAAGCTTAAGGGACTTGCCCAACCGTGAAAGGAATGGCTAAAAATAAAAGGCATTGATGAACTGAACCCCCAAACAATCGTTTTACCGACGGGGGCCCTGAGTTCGTCCTACAGTGATAGTTTAATGTGGTACTCCAATCTGAATGGTGCGACTCAATCATCCAGACTTCAGACTTCAGACTTCGAAGTGGTATTATTGATAAAGTGGGTCCGGTGACTCGGTAGATTAGATGGGAACCTAGGATAAATTATTTGTGTTCATGTCGTCATGTTGAATTGACCATAGTAATGATGGGGCTTGGTATTGAGGGAGCCCCGTCTTCCGGCGGTAGAGAACTGGCTGCTACGTTACGTGGACAAAGCTGCTATGGCAGTTGACAGCAAACGCGAACATTTAAGCGCACCCGTAGGGATTCGAACCCCGCACCTTCTTCGTTCAAGGAGCTCAACCATTGAGCCTTTTGTCAAAAGGGGATGAATTGACCACACGATGTAGACTTGCTGAGATGTAGCTGCCAGACTGATTCATGACTCAGTCATCATTTTAGGTTAGATTGGATTGTTACATGTTTTTTCAGCTAACTCTTTCTCAGTTTTTCTTTTCGGCTACCAGCACCAGCTTCTAGGCAGCTCCCTGAGGCTGCCACTGGGCCAAACCCAAAGATTTGAAGAGCACTGGAAAGCTGCCCATATCAGCTTCCAGGTGCCTAGGTTGCTCAAGGTTTGGATGAAGAGAGAGCCCAGGGAGCTGCATAGAAGCTGCTGTTTGTAGCTGAAAAGAAAAGATATGCTCTCTGGGCTTCTCACTGTCTTCCAATTCCAAGTTCCCCCGTGCAATGCCCACGGAAACTAGAAAGCACACTAGGTGGGTTAAACAGTTTAAAGACTTGTTAAGGTCCAAGGGCTAGGGCCAGGGCCACATTGATTGACGGCGTAGTCATTTCAGTGTTCCCTATCCCCTGCCCCACGAATGCACCTGAGCAAGTGCGCTTGCGTTTTTGTTGTCCTCGTAAGAATGTACATTAATCTTGCATTGATCCATAGATATGCTTTTTTAAACTCCTTTACTGGCAAGGGCTTCCTGGCCGTTCGGGTGAGACGATGCTGTTACTCCTGCCCAGGGTACTTCGTCAAGTACGTGTCTGTGTGTCATTAACACACACATTCCTGAGGGGTGCGTATGTGTTTTCACACACACTTTCATTGGGATGTGCGTGTTTACACACACATTTTTGATATACTTTCAGATTTTGACTGAGGCGTGCGTGTTTCCCCTGGTTTTGACAGGTTTTCGCGCGCTCTTTGACAGGGACGTGTGTGCTTACATACCCCTTGTTTTTTTTGGGTGGGGGGGGGGGGGGGGGGGGGGGGGGGGAGTCTCAACGTGTACCACGTAAACTCCCTGAGGGCTTTGAAAAACCCTCAGGGCAGGGCCTGCTGCTGTCATGCTGTAATTTAAAAAATAATAGAACTTGGATTTGAACTAGGTTACGTGGCTCCAGCCTTTAAGGCTGCTTGCTGTCTTCGGCAGTAACATAATTAAGACAAAAGAATACCGGTAATGTGTGGGTTCAAATATATTGGAACAGTCAAACAGGTATGTACGGCATGTACGATACAGATCAGGATTGTGGGGGGGGTCAACTAGGCTTAAGTGGGTTAGTGAGTGAGTGAATGAAAATTGAAGCTAGATATATTTGTTTGTGAAATGTTATTCATGAGAATAAAATAAGAAACTACTGGTATCTGTTAACCCTAACCTCCTTATTTCCTTTTTTTAAGTTGTGAAAGGGATTTCACGCCAGGAAAATTGCCCCGTTGGCATCGTACAGTGGTGCACTAATATATACAAAAGCTACCTCAAAACATGTTGGTAGTAAGTACTGTCGATTAGCCCTAAATCCAGCAACAGTTGCACCACTCACACACAAATTCTTGATCATCTGTTTGGATATAGGAGGTCGATCACGCCAGTAGTTCGTTACCGACCCTATCACGCAAGTGGGATTGGGATATTTCAGCTTTCCAGGTAACCATGCACACAGGTAACCAGGTCACACTGCCATGCAAGTGGGATTGGGATACTCCAGCTTTTCAGGAAACCATGCAGGCAGGCAACCAGGTCGCACTGCCATGCAAGTGGGATTGGGATATTCCAGCTTTGCAGGTTACCATGCAGACAGCATGGAGTCAGCTGTCATAGGTTGTCAGGTGCTCCTGCCTGGTATCCTCAAGGTTTTATTCCAGGCCCGCAGCATAGCAACTCGCGGTACCAGCGTGATATTTCTTACATCCAGCAGAGGCCAGACCCATATAGTTATGTTGGACGCCATATCTCCATCGAGAAAGCTCCATGACATGGAGTCCCGAGCTGCTGCGTGAATGTGGGTGAGTCCCGTTATCCAAGCTGCAGGTCCGGCTACATATTTGGAAAACAGTTGCATCTACTCACTGGAGACATTTTGACGTGCGCAGCGCACGGTGCGGGATTGTCCCCCATAGAGTCGTTTACGATATCTCGAGGAGTGAAGCTGTTCCGCTCGCTAATGCAGGCATATCGCTCTAACTTATCCAGGAGCCGTCGACTGGTGATAGGCGAGGTCCTCGCGTGATTGACCGCGGTGCCGATGCCACATCACATCCAGTTCCGGAAGATGGTCGTGCCGGGCATGTGTCCCTCCCATGGATAGAACCAAGACTTGCGCAGCACAATGAAGGTACCGCTGGACTACACCTGGAAGTAAGACAACAATGTACGCACCAAAAAAGTAAATACTAAACGGGTGCTCTGACCAACTGAGCTAAAGGAGCGTACGTGCTCCCTCCGAGAGTTGAACTCGGGACCTCCCGCTATTCAGTTATGACAACTAGTGTGTTCATAGGAAAATATACCTTAAATGTTCAAAACAAGTATTTGAAGGAGCAATGTTTTCGTACGGTGTTGTGTCACTGCTAGGACATGAGCCCCTTGTAATCTTTCTTTCGTACGCTTTTTTCGAGGTCACCTCCTGGACCAGGTTCTGAGGGGTATATTGCCCAAACCCTCACTGTTATAAAACTGTCCAGCTGCCTCGGCGCTGTTCAGTCTCGGCATTGATTTTTGCTGAGTATGTAACTATTTCCTCTCTCTTTCGTAACGCACCTCCACTGCTTTTGGAAGTGCGTTAGACGAAGACGGCGGGTGGTTTCTCGAGTCCGACTTTAGGGCGGTGTTGTTTCACTGCTAGGACATGAGCCCCTTGTAATCTTTTTTTTTGCTTTTGGAAGTGCCCCGTTGCTTTAGTGGTCCACGAGGCTCTCCATCCAGAGGACTAGCCTCTGGGTGCGCAAACCCCGCCCCTCCTCAGCCATGAATGCCGATGAGTGCGGAATTATTTGCCTCGCGGCCATGTCAGCTATGGATCATGGCCGCCGACAGTTGTGGAGGCTGGCCCGGGCTGGCCTCGTCTGAGTCCTCTGCCCGTCGTGAGACCTCTTCCGGTCCTCGCCAGGCCACTCTGAGAGGTGGGGCCTTCCATCTCCTCAGGTGCTACCTGTTCGCCCCCTCTCAGAGCGGGCTGGATCCCTTGCTGTAGCTGATTTCTTGGCATTGCTGACTTTGTCGCTGCCGAAGAGCCCCCTCCTGAGCAGGGTAATTCAAAGCGCGCGCTTTTGCGCTTTTGGGCGCTGAATTTTAGACCCCCTCTGCGCTTTAAGCGCAGTTTTTTGCAACCACCTGTGGGCGCTGCAAGCAATTTTTGCGCTTTTTGCACTAAAAAGCGCAGTTTTTTGTGTGTTCAAGTGCGCTAAAGCGCTGGCCAATTTGGCCATTTGAAGTACCATGCTCCTGAGGTGGGAGGGCACGGAGGGTGATTAATCAGCCATGGTAGGTGGCTCCCGTGTCAACATGGGGACTCCAACCCAACCCCATATTTGTCAACGGCGGATCCTCTGATGGCCCAGAACCATTCCTCCGGCCATTTGCTTCCCGCCCAGAATGAGCTTCTTCCCCCAATCCTCCCTCAACTGACAGCCTAGATGACTAGCATACATTTTATCCAGACCCCTTTTTAGCAACTGTCTTCTTGTGGCGGTGCATGTGATGGGTGTAGCTTTTGCTCCGTCTGCCTGTAAGTATGTTTGGTTGCTCCTCCAGGCCTTCTCTTCGTCCTTTACCTTGATGGTTGTTCTTGCTAGAAAGGCTCTGGACCCTCTTAGCTTTTCCCCTCTGGTCTTTGTATTTTGTATATTCACACGCATCTTATCTTCTGTTGTCTGTTATTTTGCTTAGTTTTTTAGTGTCCCTTCATAGCGGCGCTTTTACACGTGGCATTGTGGCTGACGGCATGGTCTCGTTATAATTACGAGACTCTCGCATTTGCCTTTTGACAGGTGGTGCCAAGTCCGCCTTTTAATAGCTATGTGCTTCTCTCCTTGTTTGGTTGGTGGTTATTCTGTGCCTTTTGCCCTGTTCCGTCTCCGTGTGGAATATTGCTAATTAGGCCACGGCTTTTGTATACGTAGCAGGGACTGCACGACTCCTTCGTCGTTCTTTATTACAAAGAGACAAGATGTTGGCAAACCATGCTTGCTAACATTAAGAGAGGTGGCAGTTGTAGTGCCTGCTACGTAGCCCCTACTACGGTACGACGCAGTACTCGTACCATAATATTGGCAACTCTTCGCCTTTCTACATTATACACTCATTTAGCTATTTTTCTCCAAGCCTTAGTAGTTCGCTCTGGTTTTTCGGTAAGCTCTTCAATGTGCTTTTCCTTACGCTTTTGGAGGTTACCTCCTGGACTAGGTTCTGAAAGGTATATTGCCTAAACCCTCCCTGTTATAAAACTGTCCAGCTGATCCGGCGCGGAAAAAAGATTCAACTTCCCCCCCAGGTCCCCCCCCCCCCCCCACCCCACAAACAAAAAAAAAAAAAGCCCCCTGGGGACTGTGAGGCGGGATTCCCCCAAGAAAGAAAAAAAAAAAAAAAAAAAAATAAAAAATAAATAAGAAAAAGAAAAAGAAAAAAAAAAAAACAATAAAAAAAAAAAGAACAAAAAAAATAAAAGAAAAACAAAAAGAAAAAAAAAAAAAAACGACAAAAAAAAAGAAAAAAAAAGAAAAAAACTAAAAAAAAAAAAAGAAAAAGAAAAAAAAAAAAAAACAAAAAAGCAAAAAAAAAATAAAAGAAAAAAAGAAAAAAAAAAAAAAAAAAAAAAAAAAAAAAAAAAAAAAAAAAAAAAAAAAAAAAAAAAAAACGAATGGTAAAAAAAAAAAAAAAAAAAAAAAAAAAAAAAAAAAAAAAAAAAAAAAAAAAAAAAAGACAAAAAAAAAAAAAAAACAAAAAAAAATAAAAAAAAAAGAAAAAAAAAAAAAAAAAAAAAAAAAAAAAAAAAAAAAAAAAAAAAAAACAAAAAAAAAAAAAAAGAATAAAAAATAAGAAAAAAAAAAAAAAAAAAAAAAAAAAAACAAAACCCCCCCCCACCCCCACCCCCCAACCCCACACAACGAACCACACCCACCACCCCCCCCCACCACCAACCACCCCCCCCCCCCCCCCCTCCCCCCCCCCCCCCCCACCCCCCCCCCCCCCCCCCCCCCCCCCCCCCCCCCCCCCCCCACCCCCCCCCCCCCCCCCCCCCCCCCCCCCCCCCACCCCCCCCCCCCCCCCCCCCCCCCCCCCCCCCCCCCCCCCCCCCCCCCCCCCCCCCCCCCCCCCCCCCCCCCCCCCCCCCACCCCCCTTCATAGAAATACGAACTTTTCGAAAAAAACTTATAATTTGATTCTGGGGGTTTACAACATGGCGCACACAATTGCATCGTCGGAATTCCCACATAGAGATTGTGTGATAGACAAAATTCAGTTCTGCACCCCTTTTGTACCCAAGTACCGTGTTCACCTTTCATTTTTGCAGGTGAGGGAGCGGCCAGAAACTGGAGTTCTCATTATTTCAAACAAAAATGAAGCAAGACAGTTTTCTCAGCATAGTTCAGCTAAACTTCCCCTTGAGGCTAGTCCCACCCAACTCGGCCCCAATGTTGAATGGGCCTTGGCCGGTTTTGTCCCAATCAGGCGGATGATGGCAGCAGGGAGGCTCATTATACCCCAACAGACACAACACATCTTTAATCGAGGACCTGCAAGGACTGCTTTTTATTATTATTACTAGTACGGTAGCCCGTGTGGCCGGTGGCCACACCTACTCTCACGAAGACCCCCCCCCCCCCCCCCCCCCCCCCCCCCCCCCAATCATAGTACTGTGCCCTTTGGCCTTTGGCCACACCTATTTGGGCTGGTTACATAATGGTTGACACTTCAAGCCCCCCCCCCCCCCCCCCCCATTCACACACCACCACCACCATACCATTATCCGCCCCCCCCCCCCCTTCCCTCCGTTGGCCACACCTGTTTTGGGCTGGGTTGCAAAACGGTTTTCTCTGTAGTGCACGCAACTTCAAACATTGACGGACGCATATCCCTTGCGATGGTCTCCCTTGTGCACCCACAAGCACACAAACACCACCTTACTCCCCCCCCCCCCCCCCCCCCCCCCCCCCCCCCCCCCCCCCCCCCCCCCTCCAGTTATCTCCACCCCCACCCCCACCCCCACCCAACCATGTACCCCCGCCCACAAACATACTCCCTTACTCTTCCTGACATATTTCCT
Organism: Chlamydomonas sp. ICE-L; assembly: GCA_013435795.1. Classification (NCBI taxonomy): domain Eukaryota; kingdom Viridiplantae; phylum Chlorophyta; class Chlorophyceae; order Chlamydomonadales; family Chlamydomonadaceae; genus Chlamydomonas; species Chlamydomonas sp. ICE-L. The sequence continues at coordinate 65,796 of JACBWV010000151.1, forward strand.
GATTCCATCCCTTCCCCCACCCAGCCATCCCACCAGCCCCCACCCTCTCCCCACTCTCATCCCTCCCCTCCCTCCTACACGCACCCACCAGCACACACGTACTCCATATCTGCCTCCTTCCACTTCAGCTGTGGGCTTTGCCATAGCTGAAAGGCAAACGGGACGATGAGCATCGACAATGTTTGCGCATCATCCAACTCCGCTAAAAGCATCGGACCTGCTTCCCTGCCACCTCAGCTGTGATCGATAGTCGACCCCACTGAAAAAGCTGAACCTGCGCAATCGCAACTGAACATAACTAAAGCTTCTTGTTAGCGAGCATGTATTCAGTTCGGCCGAAGAACAATCCTGTTCACCGCAACTGCTCCCGAAGTCAACTCGATCTGAGACTTGGAAACATCGCTAAGTTCATCCATTCAACTTTGCCGCGTGCTCGCTATAGCATAGCTGATTTTAGATGTTCGGTCAAGTTAGGGCGAGAATGCTCAGCGAGATTTTTCATTCGGTCAACTTTGATGCGTACTTGCTATGGCACAATGCCGAGCGACATGTTTCTCAATGCAGTGGGAAGAATTTGCAGTCAAGTTTGTGACATGGGATGGATGCGATTCGGACATTTCTGACAGTTCGGCTGACTCACCACGTCACCTCCCGTTGTGCGCAGCGACAGGTCTCTTGACGCAAGGGAAAGGTCTTGCTTGGGGAAAAGCTTGTATGAAGACGAAATGTAGCGCTACCGAAATCAGGTGGATGAACTCAGGCGGGAAAAGGAGAAATCGGGCGGGATGCGCAACAGGTAGAATAAGCAGGAGGCGAAGGTTGCAGAAGGCAGAATTCGCAGGAGGCCAATCAGGGGGAAAAGCTTGTAGGAAGACGAACTGTAGCGCTACCGAAATCAGGTGGATGAACACAGGCGGGAAAAGGAGAAATCGGGCGGGATGCGCAACAGGTAGAATACGCAGGAGGCGAAGGTTGCATAAGGCAGAATTCGAAGGAGGCCAATCAGACAGAAGTTGAAGCAGGAGGGATTAAAAGCGTGAATTGGCTGAGCGGGAATTGGCTGGGCGGGAAGTTGGTTAAGTTGGTTACGCGATGACACCACCACGACCACCACGACCACGACCACGACCATGATTTCTTTATATGTATAGATTCTTATGAGTGCGCCCTGTGACTAGGCGTGGGATTCAGGACTGGTCACTACTTCAGCTGCCTCACAAGCTTCCCTATTAATTCTCTATCCTTGGTCTGTAGCTCCCACAGGTAGTCACAGGGGCTGGGGGGTTGAGGCGTGTGTGTGTGTGTGAGAGGAGAGGGGGGGGGGGGGGGGGGGGGGGGGGGGGGGGGGGGTAGGGACCGACACCCATACCCCCCCCCCCCCACCCCCCCCCCCCCACACACACAACACCACACACAACACCACCAGTCCACCACACACACACACACACACACACACACACAAGCGTACACACACACAAACAACCCCCACCCCCACCGCCACCACCCCTTGTTTCCCCCCCAACAAACACACACGCACACAAACACACAAACTCACGCACACACTCACCCTGCCACACACCCATTCACCCATACCGCCACCTTACCCACCCATACTCACCCTTCCATACCACCCATAACTCACCCACCCACATTACCCACACATTCAACCCCCCATAACCATTCATAGCACCCATTCACCCACTCATACTCATCCACCCATACCCACCCACATTATCCACCCATACATCCCCCTGGGTCTGAAGTGGTACCAATGAACTGGCCTTGTCAACACACACTCAATGGTGGTCTCAGAATGTCTTTTGGGGGTCTGAGTAAAAAGATAGAAAAAAACCTGAGGAGGGCTGACGCCCCCACCCCCTAAATGAGGTGCTCAGAATGACCTGAAAAATTGCTCAAAATATCGCCATGATACATGCCATTATAGCCCTATTCTCAGAAAAAAATCGATCGACCTCACTGCAAATTTGGAGGCCTGGGCCTCTACTGGTCTCGGCATTGATTTTTGCTGAGCACGTAACAAAATCCTTCCTTCAAAAAAGCATACATAATTTCATATGATGTTGACCAAAGGCGAGTATGAGAACATATGATAGCATACAAATTGCATCATATGATATTGTGTATAAATGGAAACTCTAGCCTAGTCAGACTGCCGGCATTATATGATATCATATGATGACATGGTATCATATGATATCATATTGCCGTTCCCTGAATGTGATGCGCCCCTTCAACTTGTTTGACTTGCAGGGGAGAATGGATCACTGAATACCGGACCCTAGACCCAAACGCATACTTGTCCCTTGTTAGTGTGTTCAGCCACCACAATACGGTATCCAAAACCTGGAAATTGCACTCTCCAACCCAGCCCTTGCTCCAACTATAAAGCCTAGGGTAGTCCTAACTGATGGGTGGTGCTGTATGCATTCAACGCAAGTCACCCTGATGTGAAGAAAAATATGCTTGCACAAAATAGTGGAGAGTATTTCACACTTGCAAAGTCTGCATTTGTAAGCAGAGCTATTGTTGTTTTAAACTGTGTTACTCTAGTACAATAGATGTGTTACTCTAGTGCAATAGATGTGCTACTCTAGTACAACAGCAAGTCGATGCCAACTTCCAACTCACATGCTCTCATACCACTGCTTACTCCTTAGTATGGTGACGCCGCCCTTCATTATGCATACCGCCTACAATGGGCATGTGGGGTTCAGTTCATCAGTGCATTTTCTTTTTAAAGCCCTTCCTATTCACGGTTGGGCAAGTCCCTTAAGCCTATTCGGCCTACCCCTGGACTGTAGCATATATAAAATGTGGATGCCTACCTTGAATGCGTTGTTGGACAGGGGGGCCAACATCCCCGACATAGATAGGGTGAGGCGCCCATTGTTCTTGTTTCACCTGCCTGGGTTCGGGGGAGATTGGAACACTGAATACCGGACCCTAGCCCCAAATGCTTGATTGTCCGTAGTCAGTGTGACCAGCCACTACATAAACGAAAATGAAAACAACTATCTATAAACAAACCTAAACCGAAGGGCAGTACGGACTGACATACATGTGGTTATTTATACATACATGCTGTTTTGTGGGACAAAATCGTTGCCCGTCATGATACAAATTGATGAAAACACCTATTTTTGAAAATGTACGTACCGCTATTACAACCCAGGATTGAAATAAAATTTTCCAGTTCCATGTGCTACTTCAAGATGGGCAGCAGAAGGTTGCTATAGAAGTTGCAGGTGCTGTGATACAATGCTCATCATTCGACATAACTTGACAACTTGGGGAATGCTCGACAACGTGGCCAAGGCTGAACAGCAAAAAACAATGGCATCAATTTAGCTCATAGTGGTCAACAATTCAAATTGTATTGTTATACAGTCGATGAAGATAAAAGGGGCTGCTGAAGATGAGATGCATTTCATAACGGAATGCCCTTAATACAAGAAGGCATGAAATTGCTCTGTGAGAAACCAAATCGAAAACCATACATGGTTGCTAGAAGTTGTGATTCAATAATAATCATGAATCCTAACACTGATAAGGTTGGAAATATTTAATCGCTTAAATCACATGAAATATTTAATCACTTAAATCGAATGAAATATGTAATAACTTGAATGAATAAAGGGGTTCCTGGTGGGCATGTCTCGGATGAATTAAGTATGATTTGAATTACCCCCCCCCCCACACCCACCCACCCACACACACACACACACACACCCACACACAAACACACACACATGCACACAGGATCTACCATGCGCCTCGCATGCATGAAGTATGATTTGAATTACCCACCACCCCCCCCCCCCCCCCCCCCCCCCCCCCCCACACACACACCATTCCACACACACACACGGAAACACACACACATGCACACAGGATCGACCATGCGCCTCGCGTGCATGAAGTATGATTTGAATCGCCCCCCCACATGCACACAGGGTCGACCATGCGCCTCGCATGTAAATTTATGGATCCCTCTAAGGGATTCCTAACCGTAATCAGGACTCACAGGTACCGAGGTACCTATGCTCCTCACACGCATGCATAATCATGTCGGGTAAAACTTATAGGCCAGGATCTGTTCAGAAAATTCCTTCTTGTATATGTCAGGAACCGAAATATGATATCGTATGCTATCATGTGATCATGGCATCATATGACATCATATGATGCCATCAGTCTGACTAGGCTAAGGTTACCTTTTATATAACGTATCATATGATGCAATATGTATGATATCATTTGATATCATACTCGCCATTAGTCACCATCATATGATATACCGGCCCCTATGTATATGACAGCTCTGCTGCACATATCAGCTAGCATGCTGCATGCCAGACTTGATGCTTTAGCAGGAGAGGTTCACATTCAGGTGTGAGCTCACAAAGCTTAGCTGCGTGTACATGCCTTTGCAATACGCTGTGCGATCTCGAGCACATGCCGCAAGGTATCAGTTATTGAGAACAGCTATCTTATTTCCTCCCCTCCCCCTCCCTGTCTCCCCCTCCCTCCCCCCGGATGATTGAGGCATCAGCCCAAAGAGGGACACACCTGTCGTGCTGCACGTCCAGTGACTGGACTCCAATCAGGCCTCGTTGTGTCCACACTTGTTAGATTACTCACGGCTACAGATGCTCGCTGCCTACTTGCTCTTGTCCAGCTAGCGCTCTCACTGATTAACTGCCTCGCCTCGCACGCAGCTGTAGGGAGCTTCCCCCGCGTATGCAGCAGTATGGAGTGTAGCTCCCGCGCTTAGGAAGCCAATGCCGCACTCCGAACACCAAGCTCCAACGAGCTTCGGACTGGTACTAAGCGCTTGAAGGGATGCTGAGAGGCTACAGCGACGTGCACATGAGGGGGTGGGCGATATGCTTATATTACTTTACACTAAGGCTGCTCATTCGACAACAAAATATGAGGATACCACGGCAGCAACTTCTGATCTGTTGTCTATTTCAAATACACGCCGTGCCAACTGGCCGTGTCAGCCACTTCCCAATCAGCTACATTCGAATCCAGATTTAAGCACGATCCGATCGGTGGCGATCATCAGAACCGATCAAAACAGCTGGTCTTAGACCGTCCCGTTCCTCCCGCCACCTCATTTCGTTTTCATTGATCTGGCACAAGAGTAGACTCATAGGGAGATAGCCCGATGTAGGCAAATCGTCAGAAAAGCCACTGGTTGGAAAGCGCCGCGGAAACAGCTCGAAACCAGGGCAGCCATAAATCCAGCTCCAGCACCAAGAAATACCAAGCAAATAGGTGCGTTGCAAGCAGCTCGTATTAGAAACGTGCTGCAACATGTATGGATTGGGACAGCAGGAAATACTGGGCTCCCCTCAGCCTGTTAAAAAAATACCCCAGGCAATACAACACAACACAACACAACACAACACAACACAACACAACACAACACAACACAGCTCAACACAGCTCAACACAACACAACACAGCACAACACAACACAACACAACACAACACAACACAACACAACACAACACAACACAACACAACACAACACAACAACCCAGCAGCACAGCTCAACACAACACAACACAACACAACACAACACAACACAACACAACACAACACAACACAGCTCGACACAGCTCAACACAACACAAACAACATAACACAACACAGCTCAACACAACACAACACAACACAACACAACACAACACAACACAACACAACACAACACAGCACAACACAGCACAGCACAGCACAGCAAAACACAACACACCCAGCAGAGCCTCTGAGATGCAACTTACCATTCAAAATCTGCTTATGTGACGAAACCAACCTACTGGATCTGTGTCTGCGATGCAAAATGTCCTCCCAATGATACACACAACGATGATGCAGTAAGCAGCATCCTCAACGACCATGTTGGTGTCGTGTCGGTCCAATTCTGGTCAGAAAGCAGAAGTGAAGTTGGTGTATACCACTATTTACACGCAAGACATAAAAGAAGCAAACAATATAATCCACATATATACATTTGTTCAATCAACCAAATACACAAGAAAATAATGCCACCGTGGGTTATACAATCCTGCACTGCATCAGTATTAGATTCAAGCTTACGATTGCTTATCAATACCAGCGATCGGCGATAAGTTCTAGGCGCATCGCAAGCAACGCAGAAATTGGCGGAGAGAGTTGGCTATCAGAGCGACAGGCGGCACCGGATCGAAGCCGGGGTGTACAACAGGGCCAGGGTCCAGTGAAGCCCAGGGTTGGTACGTGAAGGACCAACAAGCACACAAACAAACAGACATTCGGACAGCAGGGTGACTTTGGGGACTCTGGGAATCTCAGCAAGTGATACTATTAGTATATTTTGTATGAAGGAGTTATATCATCAAATACAGGAATGACAGACTGTGTTATTTTATTTTATTCTAGTATGGAGTACATGGAATCAAAAAAGAGTCTGTGTGCTGACCCCCACGGTGGCATGTTGCTTGGTCCAATCAAATCCAGATCAATAATCTTGGAAACACTTTACCTCCAGGCGCCATATAGTTTTCAGCTGATCAATGATTTTGTCTGGGGATAGTCTTTTAATTCGTGGAGGTCATACATATTCCAGGGTGCATCAACGCACAGGGCTCGGGGCAGCTATATTCAACCTCCGTTTCAGTGTGGACAAGACTTTAAACTGTCATGGACAAGTCTTGTCCTTAATGAAAGTGACATGGGCAAGTCGTGTCCATACTGAAAAAGGTCTTATCCGCTAAGTATGCCCTTGGTTTCCGTGGGTATCGCACAGGGGGGCTTGGAATCGGAAGACGGTGAGCAGCCCAGAGTTAGATGAAAAACTATGTAACAATATAATTCAATTCAGTATGGACGGCAGCAAGGCCCGGCCTCCCTTTCACAGTATGAGGAACCGAGCCTCTCAGCGGTCAGCACAGTGAGCGAAATGGTTGGTCGGCCTCCCGCTTGGGGGTCCCAGGCGCTCAAAATCCATAACGTCTCTTGTTCCCAAGCACGCCAACTCTGGCATCACCTGAAGTAACATCCATGTCCTGGAGGACCTGAGCCCCCAGAGTATGGTCAGCGGCACGATCAGCCTTCATCTTCACATGGTGAGTAGCAAGGTCCGCCTTGCTCCCTGCGAGGAGAGCAACAGTGTCAGCCACATGATTGGAGAGCTCACACTGTTCTACCGTGCTATCAGATTTAGCAGCAAGGTCAGCATTTCTGAATTGTAGCATTGCAGCACTGCTGCTTTGTTGGTATCTCTCTAACATCTCATAATAGTCAGCCTGCGCCTCATTATAGTCAGCAGCAAGGTCAGCCTTGCTTCAAGCACAGACAATGGCATCGTCAGCATTCCTTTGTAGGTATATATCTACCTACTCACCAAGGTCAGCCTGATTGAAGGAGTCATTGTATTCATCACCCTCATCATGGTGATGAGCAGACTGAGCAGTATGGTCCGCCTCGGTCCTAGTAGGGACACCTTGCAGGTATCTCGCCATCTCCCAACAAAGGTTAGCTTGCACCCGATTGAAGATCTCATTGGGCTGCTGCTCAGCCCTTGTGACATGGCGAGCAGCAAGGACAGCCATTCCCCCAGCAGCGACAGCGACTCTGCCAGCCCGCAAATGAGAATAGACAACGGCAATGACTCTCTCGCTCTAAGCAGAAATAGCGGAAAGGTCAGTCTGGCGCCCAGGAGGGAGAGCGGCATTGACAGCCGCCACCTTGGTAAAGAAATGATCAAAGATAGCCTCCATCTGCATTGAAGCCACACCGTTATCTTTCCCATTATAGAACTACGGTAATACATTCAATTGTGAACAGCAACACATGTGATCATCAGTTGTTCCCTTGCTCAATAATCTGATCCTAAGGCTGCCTGCAGTTAGTTAACACCCTATTAAGAGGTGTTACAGGTGTTTTAAAGGTCCCCAAGAATTAAGCATGTTTAAGAAGGCCCAACCTTGCAGGCATAAACAACCCTAGGTTGTAAACTATGTGCAGACAGCCTAAGGGTGAGTTCAAGGATTTGCTACTAAGGCATCTAATAAACAAGAGCATTCAGTGTGTCCATGTATTGCTCAACGACCTATAGGTTCATGATCCCGGACAGGGTGTTTGATGCTGGATACTGCGCACTCATGTGGACCCCTTCTAATCCGATCTCCTCCTTAGCCAAGGTCACCTGAGCAACTGACTCCAATTGACTAGGCGAAACACAGGATCTGAATATCTGATCACCTCCTAATCTGCCGACCTATCGCAGCGCTTTAACCGTACCTCTTTCTCGAGATCGTCTGATATTGCACTCATTGCAATGGAGGCTTGTTGATGTCTGCCTGAACTGCGCGCATTCAGGTGGGGGAGAGGGTTTCTCGTTAGTATAGTTATTGGTTGGTTTCCGTCTTTGGTAAGGACCGCATGGCGGACTCTGGAAACGGGGAATCTGGTTATCGATGGAATGACGCTATGCGAGCGATGAAGCGATGGGGCGGGTTGGATGCGAGTGGAACCCGGCCAGGATGCCTTGAGGCACATAAGATGGCTGGGTACCATGCTCCTGGTCGTTACTGAACATACAGGGTGCCGAATAACCGACTTTCGGGAAGTATCGATACTTGCAGCGACCAGCACGATAAGAAGCCAATAATGCCGGCAGGCTGAAGTCCTTATGTGCCTCAACGACGTACCGTTTCGTATCGGGACGGCAAGCTTTCGCCTAGCCGTTTTCGTTTCTTGGCGGAGTTGGGCCAGCGGTAACCGAAGTTGAAGAATCAGCAAGACCGACGCTCTAAAAGTAAAGCATCGCTAGTGAGGCATGAACACGTAGTGTTTCCTTGAACTCATCATATAAAGGGTAATCGAGCAAGAAGGAAGGGGTTTCGCAGTCCAACCGTCGAAGATGTCTAGGAGCGAACGTGTCATGACAGCTGTCGCAACCGTTCCGCTTGCTTTTGGATTTGGATTTGAATTTGGATGTGGAGTTCCACCTTCGGTGGACGTGACAGCCTGGCGAAGCAACAGGGCATTGTGTGCCAGCGCGTGCCAGGCGAAACCATGGGCATGGGCGGGGCATGGGTGCCGTGTTGCATCAGTGAACGCCACACGTTCACGCTACACATTTGTCCCTCGTGAGGGGAATGCTCACCGCATCTGTTCATCTGCTGCTTTCATGCTTGGGAATACAGCCCACCATCCACAATGTGGCATATGGCGATATGGACACTTGGACAGTAGCATCACTGTCAGAGTGGATGTCCCCAGATCGACTAAACGAGGACATGTCAAGCCCCAACCTTCAAAATAGGAAAAGCAGTATAAAAACTAGCTCTGGTAGACTAAACCCCAACAAATTGTAAGCGACAGGGGCTCGCAGGGCCGGAGGTCGTGCAGTGCAGATAATTTTACTTTTCTTGCCCGGAATCTTGTCACAGTGAGTCAAGCCAGAGTAAAAAGGACTTTCCATCACAAACTGAAGTGCATTTCTTATCCCGGGGGTGGGGGGTGGGGTGGGGGGGCTCGTATAATGCATCCTCAATTAGGGGGCAGAGTGTATTGGGTATTTTATAATTCATCCTTCAAAGCAATAACGATTCACGACCAGCTTCATGCTCGAATCGTTATCAACTAATTAAGGTTCAATTTTCAGTTTATAAAAAATATCGAGCGGTATCCTCGGCGTATAAAGGACATTCTAACATGAAATGCATTTCATCTTGTATCACTCTTAAACCGTTAACCACCATTTCATAGCACTTGCGAATTCCGTCAGAACGTGAGATACTCCTATCTGATACAACATTCAATTTGTGATCTCGAAGACGTAGCCTTGCTATGCATTCAATACCATCCCTATTATTTAATTAGTGCGTGAACGTGGAACTATGGCTTCTAGCCAGGGTACTACAAAGCGCGTGCACCCAATTTTGTGCACGCGTTTTGAGCCCCACAGCGCGTTTCGCGCAGTTTTTTCAAACCCCTGTGGATGCAGCGCGCAGTTTTTGCGTCTTTTTCACTCAAAAAAGCTGGCCAATTTGACAACATGAAGTGCCCTGCTTATATCCTCTGACATCATCACATTCGCATACGTAATAGATTTAATACCGACTCCTTGATTACCACCGAGTTTCCTAGGGTTAATTGTACTTAGGGATTGCCGGTCTGTGTCAGTTATTTTAGAGATGCCTTAATAATTTTTTCCTCAGTCATCCTCTAAGGGGATCGTCATGCTGGAGTGTTTGTCCTGTGTACCGTACACACCATTTATTTTGCAAATCTCTGCATCTACAAGGGCTAACGGGGTCAATAAAGGGCCCGGATATTAATAATGAATCGGCTGTCTAGAACTGCTAAAACATTTGGGTGCAGCACAGTGGCTGGCTAGAGGCTGCTGCAAAGGCTCTATGCACTACGTATAGTATGAAACTTAAACCAACCTGACCGCCCTTATTAACCGGAGGTGACCGGCTCATGTCGCGGGTTCGTGCACAGGTGGCGTGGGCCAAAGGCCTTGGTCGATCGGCGTGGGCCAAAGGTCTCACCGAACTCTTAGGTACCAGGGCTCCGCACCCGGTGTAACCAGTGTACGAGTGGAGTCTCTGCTACATTAAGGGCGGCAAACAATATGACCTGAAGGTGGAACGCTGAAGGACTGAACAGATATGGATACAAACGATATAGGAAGGAGTTAAATGATCTGCACAGCACGAACTCCGGCCCTCCGTCCTTTACAATGTGTTAGAGCTCAGATCGCCAGTGCATGATTTATAAACTACCTTTTCTGTTTTAAAGGTTGGGCAAGTCTTAAAAGCCTATTTGGCTACTTCTGGACCGTAACAAAACATGCATACGAGGATGTAAACAAGATAACTCTCTCTCTCTCTCTCTCTCTCTCTCTCCCACTCCCCCCCTCATCTCTCAAACAAAAATCAAGTGCTGAAGCTATTCGATTTTATTGTTACTCCATAGCAGTATACTGGCATCGTTGTGCCTACTGATGAAAGCAATCTTTTTGGCCTACACACTATTGTCAACTATTGTCATGTCTAGTCTATCTGATAACCATACACCGATCTACAGAGCATGTAGGAAGAAACAGAAACAGGTATCGCATCTGTCCACCAGGGTACTTCAGGAGGACCCCAAGCTCTGCCGCCTGAGACGCAACCAATTGTATAGCCTGCGCCCTGCGACACAACGGACCCTTCGACGTTGTGTCTGCGATGGAGGACGCAGCGTCCTGAACAACCCTGCTGTCCACCAGTTGGGAGGGACAGGCATGAATGTGCCTGAGAACAGGCGGGCACTCGTAATAAGACGTACTATATCAATTTACTGGGAGACAAGCATTATCCAAAGCATACCAGGCATGGATTCCAGGCATGGATTCGAATCCACTTTGTGTGCTCCCTGGTTTCCGTGGGTATCGCACGGGGGGGGGGACTTTGAATTGGAAAACGGTGAGCAGCCCAGAGTCGGCTGAAAACACAAGTAACAATTCAATTCGATTCACCCCAAAGATCAAAATTAGAATGACTCGTCGTTCTGTTTGCTCTTCGCGTTCTTGATGGTTCTTCTCAATCTCACCAGCTCTGTGTAAAGCAGTGCTGGGTACTAAGTTGCTTGTGTATGTCCATGCACTGTTTATTTTGGGCGACACGCCGCCATTCCGTCACTGCATGGCGACACATGGGTCCGGCTAGACTAGTCAGAATTTCCCCACCAATCCCCCCGAACTCCGCGCTTTGCGGGGTTCGGAGGGCAGCGTGTTGCACTAGGGGAGCACCAAGTCGCTTAATTTGCGACACATCGCACGTTAAAAAAACAGTGTGTCCATGAAAAGCCTCTGCTGGGTTGATTGGGGTTAGTGAAGCAGCACTAGTCAGCCATGAAAAGCCTTCGCAGGGCAGATAGGGGCTACTAGAGTAACTAAAAACAGGCAGGGCTGATAGGGGCTAGTTGAGGAACAAAAAACAGGCAGGGCTGAAGGGGGGAAGTTGAAGACTTCTCCAGGCTAGGTGGGGTTGTTGATCAGAAATGCCACGTCCGACAGAAGGGCAATGGCTACAGCAAGTAAGCAACAGAGCAAGATGACCCAAGAGCGGTCCTTTTTCTCTACCGCATTGTTCCACAGTTTGCTAACCTGGTCGTCCTTGCTGCGCCAACTCTCCTCCTTCAACAGAGCAAGCTCCCTGCAGGCAAGAGATGCAGTGGGTGATAGTGCAGGTGAGCAAACGGTGATAGTGGGTTTAGGGTTGATAACAGTGATAGGGTGATAGCCGTGATAGGGTGATAGCGTGATAGCGGTACCCTGGTGATAGGGTTGATAACTTTGATAGGGTGCTAGTGGGTTTAGGGTTGATAACAGTGATAGGGTGACTGCGGGCTTAGGGTTGATAACGGTGGTGGGGTGATAGCAGTGATAGCGTGATAGAGCTGATAACAGTGCTAGTATGGTAGGGTGATAGCGGTGATAGGGTTGTTGATAACAGTGATAGGGTGATAACGTTACCCAGGTGATAGTGGGTTAAGGTTGATAACAATGATAGAGTGATAGCGTTACCCAGGTGATAGTGGGTTAAGGTTCAAACAATGATAGGGTGATAGCCGTGATAGGTTTGATGACAGTGATAGGGTGATAGGGTGATAGGGTGATAATGTGATATGGTGATAGCGGTGCCTAGGTGATAGTGGGTTTAGGGTTGATAATAGTGATAGGGTGACAAGGGTACCTATGTGATAGGGTTGATAACAGTGATAGGGAGATAGCGGTGATAGGGTTGATAGCAATGATAGGGTGATTAAATGATGGCAGTACCCAGGTGATAGTGGGTTTAGGATTGATAACAGTGGTAGGGTGATAATGTGATAGGGTGACAGCGGTGCCCAGGTGATAGTGCCGGTGAGCAGTTGACGGGTGTGATTAAGATGGGAGTGGGGAGCGTAGTGGGGGAGAGTAGGCCCAGTACCTCTGACTGTTCGCCTTCATACTTTGCTTTTACTCCTCACTTCCTCTGTTTAGAAGCTTCACATCTTTTCACCTCTTCACACCTTAAAACCTCTTCACCGCTTCACACCACTTCACCTCCTCACAACTTCAAACCTTTTCACGCCTCTTCACCTCTTCTCACCTTTTCACACCCCTTCACACCATCTAACCTTTTCACATCTACAAAACTTTTCACACCTGTTCACCTATTCACCTTCCAAACCTCTTCACACATTTTGGTGGTTAGCCCCAGCGCAAGAAAACGGGCTGGCCCCCACAACCGCACAACTCATTATAAGGGGTAACATTTATTTGTTTATCTCTTCACACCGCCTACTTCGGACAGACTTAACAGGCCTCTCTGCATCATCACCTCACCACACCACCCTCACCAACACAAATATGAGGTGCTGGGCACCAACTCTTTACACCACTCAATTGTCAGTATCCTCAATGGGGAGGTCTCGAGGGATGTATATAGATTCAACAGGCCTGACAGCATCCCCTCATCACACCACCTTCACCAACACAAATATGAGGTGCTGGGAACCACCGCTTAACACCACTCACTTAGCAATCTCTTCAATGGGGAGGTCTGAGGGGATGATCACAGATTCAACAGGCCTCTCTGCAGCATCACCATACCACACCACCTTCACCAACACAAATTTGAGGTGCTCGGCACCACCTCTTCACAACACTTACTTTGCAATCTCCTCAATGTGGAGGTCTGGGGGGGGGTGTACACAGATTGAACAGGCCGATCAGCAGCATCACCTTGACACACCACCGACACGAATATAAATATGAGGTGCAGGGCACCACCTCTTCACACCACTCACTTCGCAATCTCCTCAATGGGGAGGTCTGGGGGGATGTACACTGACTCAACAGGCCTGTCAGCAGCATTCACCGCGTCCTTTGTCCTATTGTTCTTCTGCTCATCCTTCGCAGGCTTCCAGAACTCCCATGGCCAGTTACGCAGGCCGCTCTCGCCAGCGTCATCTGCCTTGTCATCACTTGCCCGTGTCTGCTTGACTGAGCTATCCTCCTCGCTGCTTGCATCACAGTCAGATTTGCCCCCTTCGATCCCCCTCAAGAATTGCCACCAAGTCCTTCCGCTGCCTCCTTCCTTACTGCCTTCCTTCTTGTCCCTTTTGGAAGCTGAGATGATCTCATTGTCACCACCACTACCACTGCCACTGTCAGAGTCGGTGGCTTCCTGAGTGGATGCGTCCTTGTCCTTTCCGTAGTTTGGCGCAACACGTTTAACGACTGAGCTAATGACAGAAAACATCTTCATTTGGAGCTCGTTGTTATTGCTCTCATCAGGGGTACCTGGGGGGGGGGGGGGGGGGGGTAATGAACGAATGAATGAATGAATGAATGAATTGTTTTTTAATTTAATTCAAGCAAGAAAAAATAAATAAACAGTAAATAATTCTTAATTAATAAAACGTGTTTTTATATCACCAGGGGTACCTGAGCGGCGGACAAAGATCTCGAGGGGCTTCAGCTCGTTACAACTTTTGGATTAGGAGGCGAATAGTATATCTACACAACATAAAATTACAATTTAAAACATGTTTTTCATCACATGGATACCTAAGCGGCGCACAAAGACCTTGAGGCGATCCAGCTCGTCGCAGCTGTTGGATTAGGAGGCAGATGACATATCAGCAGACAAGCAAGAAACTCAAGCAAGAAATAAAAATAAAACCATTTTGTTTCAAGCTACCATTATATTACAGACGGTTTAGATACGGAGAACAAGTACCAAACTAAAAGTCCGCTTGAGGGGCTCCAGTTCGTCAGAGCTATTGGAGGAGGAAGAGTTCACATCCGCTGATAATAAAATTACAATTAAAAAATCACAATTGTAAAAACATCACCAGGCGCACAAAGACCTTGAGGGGCTCTGGTTCGTCAGAGTTGTTGGAGGAGGAGGAAGAGATCACATCCGCAGATGATAAAATTACGATTAAAAAATCACAATTTAAAAAAATCACCAGGGATACCTGAGCTGCGCACAAAGACCTTGAGAGGCTCTAGTTCGTCAGAGCTGTTGGAGGAGGAGTCAGAGTTCACATCCGCAGACACGCTGTTGTCGTTTGTCTCAAAGCACTCTGAGGGAAGCACGGTGTCATCCTCAGAAACGCTAGAGTTGAACAAAGCCACTGCGCGTCGAGCGTGCTCCAGCTCAGTCTCCGACAGCAATTCAGGCGGTGGCGACTGGGATGAAGGGAGCTCTGGGGAGCCGGGCGGTGGTGCTGATGGCGAGGGGGTGAGGGAGCTCTGACTCGAGTGGGGTGGTGACGGCACTGGTGTTGAACCCTTGCTACCATTACTACCATTACTACCCTTGTTACCATTACTACCATTGCTACCATTGCTACCCTTGCGTTTGTCCTCTGTTTCTGACGCGGACCTTGAGGCAACAGCCTCTGGCTGCTTCTGGTCACCCTTGAACATTGGCAAGGCTGATGCTGCGGCGGCGGCTGAGGCCGCGGCGTTCTGTGCTGCCCTGGTGGCTCGTGCTGCGGCACGTGCAGCAGCCGCTTGTGTCATGGCCACTGCATTGATAGCAGCGGAAGCGGCAACTGCGGCTCGGGAGCTTGCTGCTGCTGCTGATCGAACATCTGTGATGGGCTCGTTACCACCAGGTTGGTCGGTGAACTCCTTGGTGGCCATGGTACGAGCGTACAACTCAGCTTCTCGGTAGCCCGAGTCTTCCTCGTCCTCCTCCTCATAAGGCTGCGAACACACCACGACACACGTATATTAGGGAGGTGGTGGAGGTGATGATGATGGTGATGGTAGTGGTGGTGGTGGTGATGGTGGTGGAGGTGATGATGGTGATGGTAGAGGTGGTGGTGGTGGTGGTGATGGTGGTGGAGGTGATGGTGGTGGAGGTGATGATGGTGATGGTAGTGGTGGTGGTGGTGATGGTGGTGGTGGTGGTGATGATGATGGTGGTGGTGGTGATGGTAGTGATGGTAGTGATGGTAGTGGTGATGATGATGGAAGTGGCCATGGTGTGCACTTATAACTCAGCTTCCCGGTAGCCTGAGTCTTCTTTGTCCTCCTCCTCATCAGGCTGCGAACATACCGCGGCACAGGTTCATTAGGGAGGTGGTGGTGATGGTGGTGGAGGTAGTGGCCATGGTGCGAGCGTATAACTCAGCTTTAGTGTAGCCCGAGTCTTCCTCGTCCTCCTCCTCATAAGACTGCAAACAAACCACGACACAGGTATATTAGGGAGGTGGTAGTGATGATGATGATGATGATGGTGGCCATGGTGCGAGCGTGCAACTCAGCTTCCCGGTAGCCTGAGTCTTCCTCATCCTCTTCCTTATAAGGCTGCAAGCATACCACGGTACACGTACATTAGGGAGGTGGTGGAGGTGGTGGAGGTGATGATGGTGATGGTGATGGTAGTGGTGGTGGTAGAGATGGTGGTGATGATGATGGTGATGGTAGTGGTGGTGGTGGAGATGGTGGTGGAGATGGTGGTGGTGATGATGATGGTGGTGGTGGTGATGGTAGTGATGGTAGTGGTGATGATGATGGAAGTGGCCATGGTGTGCACGTATAACTCAGCTCCCCAGTAGCCCGAGTCTTCCTTGTCCTCCTCCTCATAAGGCTGCAGACATACAACGGCACACGTACATTAGGTAGGTGGTGGAGGTGATGCTGGTGATGATGATGGTGATGGTAGAGGTGGTGGTGATGATGGTAATGATGATGATGATGGAGGTGATGATGGAGGTGATGATGATGGTGATGATGATGGTGATGATGAGGATGATGATGGTGGTGATGGTAGTGGCCATGGTACCGAGCTCTACCATTGAGCCAATCGTCAAAACGGGATTCTAAGAGAATTGATACGCATTGACAAGACATGATAAGAGTGTAGTGCTTTTCTTTTCAGCTATGAGTAGCAGCTTCTAGACAGCTCCCCTAACTAGCCATTCGACCTATCCTGGCTTGGGGAGCTGCCTAGAAGCTGCTAAGAAAAGCCAAATAGACAAGTCCTAGGCGCGTCGCAAGCGACGCAGAGAATTCGCGGAGAGGGGGTTCAGAATTATCGGCGAGGTTCGAGCTGTCCGAGGTTTGGAAGGGTGAGGAGTGGGTTAACGAGGCCCAGGGTTGGAACGTGAAAGACAAACATTCAATCGGAGAAAGCAGTGACCCTGGAGGCTGCCGCCCCCCAGAAGGGGAGGCTCTCCCCAAAAGCCCTGGAAAAGTGTGTGTCCCTCACCATGCCCATCAGCCACATGTACGAGAGGAACTCCTTGAAAGGCCAACCATAGCAATGATGAAACTTAAGACATGGGATGGTGTAAAGAAGGCAATGAGGTAAAAGGAGGATAAAACCATCTGGCCCCAACAGTGTGAGGTCATCTTGTGTCAGTAAGCAGGACTTACTTGGCCGTAGTGGGGCCCTGCCCTCCCTCAAGCCTCCTCCTGCTGCTGCTACTGCTACTCTAACTCCTCTAACTCCTCAAACTTTACATCTTGCAGGTGGAAGGGAGGAGCTACTGCCAGGCCCCAAACCACCCAGTCAGCCACCCATCTTTCTTTTCACATACAAGGGCAACGATGCAATTGGCACCCACACACATATACACACACGCAAAAAGCCCTCGAAAAGTGCGTACCTTGTATGTGAGCCCCACCCAGATCTCTCCCCCCTCCTCAGTTTCTCGGAACGGAGGGGGCAGTAGCGGCATCCAGCCACTGAAACTGCCTTGAGGCAACAAGCGTGAGATGGGGATTATGATGCGGCCAACGTCCACCCGTCCTGTTATGTGTGAGTCCTTGACGCTGATCTCAACTTTCTGCGATGGGACATGTCAAGGTATGAGACGGGTCAACGCAAGATAAGATATATAGAACGAATATGACGACATGGACACAAATGATGTTGGGATGACGATGCGACCAACGTCCACCCATCCTGTGATGTGTGAATCATTAACGCTGATCTCGACCTTCTGCAATGGGAAATATCTAGGTGTGAGGAGACGGGTCATCACAAGACTATACCCCATGTACATACTATCAATGTATTCACAAATATGCTATATATATTTATGTATATCGTTTGCATATATTTAAGTATATCCTTTACATATATTTAAGTATATCCTTTACACATATTTAAGTTTATCCATATCGTAGATTTAAGTTTATCCTTTACATAGATTTAAGTTTATCCTATACATATTTTTAAGAATATCCTGTACATATGTTCACGTATATAGCACTGCACCTGTGTATTTGGATCCTCAACCAAGAACTCAAACTCCTGCTTCCACACAGGAAAGCAATGTTTGCCTGGTTGGCCCAATTGCATTGTCATAGGCAGGCCAGTGTGGAAGGCAAGCAGCATAATGAATAGACCAACGCATCTGTGTGTTTAGGTCCTCCACCAAGGACTCACACTCCTAGTTCCACACAGGAAAGCGGTGTTTGCCTGGTTGGCCCGACTACACTGTCATACGCAGGCCATTGTGGATCCAACACAAGCAGCATAATTAATATATCAACACACTTGTGTGTTTGGATCCTCAACCGAGAACTAACACTCTTGGTCTCACGCAGGAAAGCGATGTTTTCCTGGTTGGCCCAATTGCATTGTCATAGGCAGGCCAGTGTAGATCCAACACAAGCAGCATAATTCATAGGCCAACGCACCTTTCATAGGCAGGTCAATTGCTGGGCCAAGACAAGTATGACTGTTAATAGAGTAACGCACCTGTGTGTTTGGATCCTCAACCAAAAATTCAAACTCCTGGTTCCACACAGGAAAGCGATGTTTGCCTGGCTGACCCGTGTCATCTTCCTTCCTCGAAACCTCTGCTTGCTGTCCACACACCAATTGACAGAAGGGATTGCTTTGGCCAGGGAAGCCCCACACTGGGAGATTGCGCCCTTCTCGTAGTGTAACGTTGAGCTCACCCTGTAGAGTGGGATGACAGGATTTGTTTTGTTTTGTTTTGATTAAATCTGTTATGAGATGTTTTGAGTTGCTGTGATCCCCCCCCCCCACCCCCCCCCCCCCCCCCCCTCCCTGCTTTTTCCCTTTTTGCTCTGCTTTGACCAGGGAAGCCCCACACTGGGAGATTGCGCCCTGGCCGTAGTCTTACGTTGAGCTCAGCCTGTAGTGTGGGATGGAAGGATTTGTTTTGTTTTGATTTGATTTTAGCTGTTATGAGATGTTTTGAGTTGCTGTGACCCCCCCCTCCCCCCCCCCCCCCCCCCCCCCCCTGCTTTTTTGCTACTTGCTTTGCTTTGACCAGGGGAGCCCCACACTGGGAGATTGCGCCCTGGTCATAGTCTTACGTTGAGCTCAGCCTGTAGTGTGGGATGACAGGCTTTGTGTTGTTTTGTTTGGATTGCTTTGAGCAGGGAGGCCCCACACTGGGAGATTGCGCCCCGATCGTAGTGTTACGTCCAGCTCACCCTGTAGTGTGGGATGGTAGGTTTTATTTTTATTTGCTTTGATTTTAGCTGCTATGTGTTGTTTTGAGTTGTTTCGAGTTGCTTTGAATTCCGCCCCCTTATTTTTTGCCTTTTGCTTTACTCTGCTTTAACCTGGGAAGCACCACACAGGGAGATTGCGCCCTGATTATAGTGTTATGCTCAGCTCACCCTGTGGTGTGGGATGGCAGGATTTGTTATGTTTGTTTTAGTTGTTTTTAGTTGTGTTAAGTTGTTTTGACTTTTGTTTAGAGTAGAGTTGTTTTGAGTAGAGTTGATTTGAGTAGAGTTGTTTTATGTAGAGTTGTTTAGGGTAGAGTTGTTTTGAGTAGAGTTGTTTTGAGTAGAGTTGTTTTGAGCAGAGTTGTTTTGAGTAGAGTTGTTTTGAGTTGATTTCCCCCCCTGCTTTTTTGCCTTATGCTCTGCTCTGCTTTGACCAGGGAAGCCCCATACTGGGAGATTGCGCCCCGATGGTAGTGTTACGCTCAGCTCACCCTATTATTAATGATTAATTCCTGAGGCCACTTCAATCGAATATCCATGTTTTGTATACCATTTTTTTAATACGAAATTATAATAATGAGCGTTTCATTGATGGGGCATTTTCGCATTTACCCATGCATCAAGTAATGCGTAATGCATTCAGTAATGAGTGTTTCATTGATGGGGCATTTACTACCATGAAACAAAAAGTACGCCTTATTTTGAGGCGTGAGGTCGAATGGGCCAGCCTGTTTGCTCGCACTGTGGCCAACCACCAAATGGCACAAACAACTGCATTGCTTGCATAGTGTTTGGCCCCAGTGCAAGCAAACGGGCTGGCCCCCTCAACCTCACGCCTCATAATAAGACATACTATTTATTTACTTATATACAGATGTGGATGGCCCCAATGCAAGCAAGCGGGCTGCCCCCCTCAACCTCACACATAGTAATAAGGCTTACTATACAATTTATGTATTTGCTTTCAGAGTTTGTTGACCGCACCTTGAACAGCTCAGGCAAAATGATTCCTCCAGCAGCAGTTTGTGGTCCCACTGGTAACGCACTGAGAAGAGCTTGCTCTAGGGCGTCTGCCTGCTCAAAATGTATAGGAAACGAGTTGAGTTTGAATTTTAGTATGAGTTGAGTTGAGTTGAGTTGAGTTTAAGATTAAGAAAAGCTTGCTCTAGGGCATCGGCCTGATCAAAAAGTGTACAAACCAAAAAGTTGAGTTTGAGTTTGAGCTGAGTTTGAGCTGAGATAAGTTTGAGCTGAGCAGAGCTTGCTCTAGGGCATCTGCCTGCTCAATAAGTGTAAACACAAAAGGTTTTGTTTGAGTTTGAATTGAGTTTGAGTTTGAGAAGAGCTTGCTCTAGGGCATCTGCCTGCTCATTAAGTGTAAACACAAAAGGTGTTTGATGTGTGAAAGTTTTTGAAATGAGTTTGAGTTTGAGAAGAGCTTTTGCTAGAGGCATCTGCCCTGCTCAATAAGTGACAACAAAAAGGTTGTTTGAGTCTTGATGGAGTTGAGTTTGGAAAGAGCTGCTCTAGCGGCATCGCCTGACTCAATAAGTGACAACACAAAAAGGTTGTTTGAGTTGACTTGTTTGAGTTTGAGAAGGAGCTGCTCTAGGGCATCTGCCTGCTCAATAAGTGTAAACACAAAAGGTTTTGTTTGAGTTTGAATTGAGTTTGAGTTTGAGAAGAGCTTGCTCTAGGGCATCTGCCTGCTCAATAAGTGTAAACACAAAAGGTTTTGTTTGAGTTTGAATTGAGTTTGAGTTTGAGAAGAGCTTGCTCTAGGGCATCTGCCTGCTCAATAAGTGTAAACACAAAAGGTTTTGTTTGAGTTTGAATTGAGTTTGAGTTTGAGAAGAGCTTGCTCTAGGGCATCTGCCTGCTCAATAAGTGACAACACAAAAGGTTTTGTTTGAGTTTGAATTGAGTTTGAGTTTGAGAAGAGCTTGCTCTAGGGCATCTGCCTGCTCAATAAGTGTAAACACAAAAGGTTTTGTTTGAGTTTGAATTGAGTTTGAGTTTGAGAAGAGCTTGCTCTAGGGCATCTGCCTGCTCAATAAGTGTAAACACAAAAGGTTTTGTTTGAGTTTGAATTGAGTTTGAGTTTGAGAAGGAAGAGGGCTTTCTTTAGGGCATCTGCCTCTCTCAATAAGTTGTAAACAGAAAAGGTTTGTTTTGAGTTTGATTTGAGTGTGGGTTTGAGAAGAGCTTGACTAGGGCATCGGCATGTCATTAGTTGTAAACACAAAAGGTTTGTTTGAGTGTGAATTGAGTTTGAGGTTTGAGAAGGCTTGCTCTTTAGGGCATCTGCTCACCTGCACTCAATAAGTTTGTAAACACAAAAGGTTTTGTTTGAGTTTGAATGAGTTTGAGTTTGAGAAGAGCTTGCTCTAGGGCATCTGCCTGCTCAATAAGTGTAAACACAAAAGGTTTTGTTTGAGTTTGAATTGAGTTTGAGTTTGAGAAGAGCTTGCTCTAGGGCATCTGCCTGCTCAATAAGTGTAAACACAAAAGGTTTTGTTTGAGTTTGAGTTTGAGAAGAGCTTGCTCTAGGGCATCTGCCTGCTCAATAAGTGACAACACAAAAGGTTTTGTTTGAGTTTGAAGTGGTTTGAGTTTGCGAAGAAGAGCTTGCTCTAGGGAATCTGCCTGCTCAATAAGTGTAAACACAAAAGGTGGGTGTGGTTGAAATGAGTGTTGAGTTTTGAGAAGAGCTTTGCTCAGGGCATTGCCGCTGCTCAATAAGTGTAAACACAAAGGTTTGTTTGAGTTTTTTTTTTGAATTTGAGTTGGTTTGAGAAGAGCTTGCTCTAGGGCATCTGCCTGCTCAATAAGTGTTAACACAAAAGGTTTTGTTTGAGTTTGAATTGAGTTTGAGTTTGAGAAGAGCTTGCTCTAGGGCATCTGCCTGCTCAATAAGTGTAAACACAAAAGGTTTTGTTTGAGTTTGAATTGAGTTTGAGTTGGAGAAGAGCTTGCTCTAGGGCATCTGCACCTGTCAATAAGTTGGAAACACCAAATGTTTGTTTTGAGTTTGAAAATGAGTTTGAGTTTTGAGAGAGCTTGCTCTAGGGCATCTGCCTGCTCAATAAGTGTAAACAGAAAAGGTTTGTTGAGTTTGAATTGAGTTTGAGTTTGAGAAGAGCTTGCTCTAGGGCATCTGCCTGCTCAATAAGTGACAACACAAAAGGTTTTGTTTGAGTTTGAATTGAGTTTGAGTTTGAGAAGAGCTTGCTCTAGGGCATCTGCCTGCTCAATAAGTGTAAACACAAAAGGTTTTGTTTGAGTTTGAATTGAGTTTGAGTTTGAGAAGAGCTTGCTCTAGGGCATCTGCCTGCTCAATAAGTGACAACACAAAAGGTTTTGTTTGAGTTTGAATTGAGTTTGAGTTTGAGAAGAGCTTGCTCTAGGGCATCTGCCTGCTCAATAAGTGTAAACACAAAAGGTTTGTTTGAGTTTGAATTGAGTTTGAGTTTGAGAAGAGCTTGCTCTAGGGCATCTGCCTGCTCAATAAGTGTAAACACAAAAGGTTTTGTTTGAGTTTGAATTGAGTTTGAGTTTGAGAAGAGAGCTTGCTTCTAGGGCACTGCCCCCTGCCTGCTTCAATAAGTTGTAAACACAAAAGGTTTGTTTGGAGTTGATGAGTTTGGTTTGAGAAGGAAGAGCTTGCTTAGGGCATCTGCCCTGTCAATAAGGAAACAAAACGGTTTTTGTTTGAGTTTGATTGAGTTGAGTTGAGAAGACTTGCTCTAGGCATTTTTTTTTCTTTGCATGCTCAATAAGTGACAACACAAAAGGTTTTGTTTGAGTTTGAATTGAGTTTGAGTTTGAGAAGAGCTTGCTCTAGGGCATCTGCCTGCTCAATAAGTGACAACACAAAAGGTTTTGTTTGAGTTTGAATTGAGTTTGAGTTTGAGGAAAGAGAGGAGAGAAGAGCCTTGCCTCTAGGGCATCTGCCCACCGCTCAAAGAGTGGAACACAAAAGGTTTGGTTTGAGTTGGAATTGGTTTGATTTGAGAAGAGCTTTGCTCTAGGGCATCTGCCCGGCTCAAATAGTGTAAACACAAAAGGTTTTGTTTGGTTTGAATTGTTTGAGTTTTGAGGTGAGAAGAGTTGCTGCGGCATCTGCCCCTGCTCAATAAGTGTAAACACAAAAGGTTTTGTTTGAGTTTGAATTGAGTTTGAGTTTGAGAAGAGCTTGCTCTAGGGCATCTGCCTGCTCAATAAGTGACAACACAAAAGGTTTTGTTTGAGTTTGAATTGAGTTTGAGTTTGAGAAGAGCTTGCTCTAGGGCATCTGCCTGCTCAATAAGTGTGAAAAACCAAAAAGGTTTTTTGTTTGAGTTTGAATTGAGGTTTAGTTTGATAAAGCTTGCCTAGGGCACTATGCCCCCCGCTCAATAAGTGTAAACCAAAAGGTTTTGTTTGAGTTGACATTTTGATGTTTGGGTTTGAGGAAGAGTTGCTGCTAGGGCATCTGCCTGACTCAATAAGTGTAAACACAAAAGGTTTTTGTTGAGTTGAATGGAGTTGAGTTTGAGAAGGCTTGCTCTAGGGCATAGGCCATGGCGACCTGATAAATAAGTGACAACACAAAAGGTTTTGTTGGAGTTTGAATTGAGTTGATGTGGAGAGAGATTGCTCTAGGGATCTGCCTATGCTCAATAAGTTGTAAACACAAAAGGTTTTGTTTGAGTTTGAATTGAGTTTGAGTTTGAGAAGAGCTTGCTCTAGGGCATCTGCCTGCTCAATAAGTGTAAACACAAAAGGTTTTGTTTGAGTTTGAATTGAGTTTGAGTTTGAGAAGAGCTTGCTCTAGGGCATCTGCCTGCTCAATAAGTGTAAAAACACCAAAAGGTTTTTGTTTTGTTTGAGTTTGAAGTGAGTTTGGGTTTGAGCGAGCTTTGCTCTAGGGCATCTTCCGGCCTCCAATAAGGTAAACACAAAAGGTTTTGTTTGAGTTAATGAGTTTGAGTTTTGAGAAAGCTGCTTATGGGCATCTGCACTGCCAATAGTTGTAAAACAAACGGTTTGTTGGGGTTTGAATTGAGTTTGAGTTTGAGAAGAGCGTGCTCTAGGGCATCTGCCTGCTCAATAAGTGTAAACACAAAAGGTTTTGTTTGGAGTTTTGAGTGAGGTTGAGTTGAAGAAGAGCTTGGATCTAGTTGGCATCTGCTGTTCAAGAAGTGGACAACACAAAAGGTTTTGTTTGAGTTTGAATGGAGTTTGAGTTTGAGAAGAGATTGCTTGGTGGCATTCCCTGTCAATAAGTGACAACACCAAAGGTTTTGTTTGAGTGTGAATTGAGTTTGAGTTTGAGAAGAAAGGAGCTTTGCTCTAGGGCATCTGCCCTATGCTCAATAAGTGACAACAAAACACAAAACAAAGGCACGTGTCACGTAACCCTTGATACC